>JANHAO010028053.1:0-10702 GCA_026873985.1 Saraca asoca
TGGTTTATATTATGCACATGGATCCGTGGCTGGGTTTCAAAAAATTTTAAATTTCCGCTGTGCTTGCTACCCGAAACCCAACAGTAATAAGTAGCCCGACACTACTATGAGAAGGCAGTCAAACTCGAGGTCCAGGGAAAGAAAATGAATGCTGTGTCTAAGGGAAAGTCCTAAGCAACAAGTAAAAAAGGGGTCAGTTACGACCTCGACCCTCGGGAGGTGGACGCTGAGCGAGCCACTGGATCAATGAAGGAACCAGAAGATGTATGAGTGAGCGAGGCAAACGAGCAGAGATGCCTCAGGATGGGGAAATGCCTATCACCTAATATGAAAGCACAATTGAAGAGTTTTCTCAGGGCAAACATGGAAGTTTTTGCTTGGAACCATGAAGATATGGAGGGCATCGATCCAAATATAATGTCACATAAATTAAATATCGACCTTCAGGCCAAGCCAGTTTACCAGATGAGAAGATCGATGATTGTCAAGCACTATGTGGCGTTTAAGGAAGAGGTGAACAAGCTTCTAGCAAATAACTTCATTCATGAAGCACAATACCCTACTTGGGTGGCTAATCATGTGCTCGTTAAGGAGAAGAATGGGAAATGGAGAACATGTATCGACTTCACAGACCTCAAAAAGGCATGCCCTAAAGACAGTTTCCCTTTGCCAAGGATAGATCAACTAGTGGATGCAATGGCAGGACACGAATTGCTAAGCTTCATGGATGCCTACTCTCGATATAATTAGATTCTGATGGCTACACAAGATGAAGAGCATACCTTGTTCATCATCGATCACAGGTTATATTATTACAAAGTGATGCCCTTCGGACTTAAGGATGCGGGGGCAACTTATTAGTGATTGGTGAACATGATGTTCCAGGAACAAATTGGCAAAACCATGGAGGTATACATATATGACATGCTGGAGAAATCCAAGTAGCTCATCAATCACGTCCGTGACCTTGACGTGATGTTCTAAACCTTGAGAAGGTACTGAATGAAGCTGAACCCACACAAGTGTGTGTTTGGAGTAGCCTCAGAAAAATTCCTTGACTTTATAGTCAATAACAGAGGGATCGAAGAAAACCTGAAGAAAATTAGGGCATTGCTCAGTATGTGTTCTCCCACAGGACCAAAAGATGTCCAAAGCTAAACGGTCAAATCGCTACGCTTAGTAAATTCATTTCTAAGGCAACGAAGAAGTGTGTTCCCTTCTTCAACGTCCTCAAGAGGGCAAAGAGATTTGAATGGACCCTTGAATGAGAGGTCGCATTGCAGGAACTTAAGACATATCTCGGGCAAGCACCTCTCTTTTCCAAGCCGAAAGAGGATGAAAGGTTAATCATATATTTGGGTGTATTCTGGCATGTCTTAAGCATGACACTAACGTGAGAAGAGGGAGAAATTCAACTCTCCATCTACTATGTGAGAAAAAGAATGATGGATGCAGAAATAAGATATTCACCCATGAAAAAGCTCGTCTATTGCCTAGTTATCACCTTAAAGAAGCTTCGGCCCTATTTTCAGGCCCACAGCATCAGGGTCTTCACTCAATACCCACTGAGACAAGTTCTGTAAAAGATAGACGCCTCAGGATGATTACTTAAATGGGCAATTGAGCTTGCATAGTTCAACATTGAGTATAAGCCTAGAACGGCCATCAAGGGTTAAGCACTGGCTGATTTCATCATTGAATTACAGGCCCCTTACAAAATGAGGCAGAGGTCCCTAAAGCCCCATGGTGGAAACTATTCATCGACAGGTCGTCCTGTGACCAAAAGGCCGAAGTAGGAATACTCCTTATCAGTCCAGAAGGGCATAAGGTCTTCAATGCTATAAGGTTCAGCTTTCAAGCCACAAATAATGAAGCTAAATACGAGGCCCTATTGACAGGCTTACGACTAGCCAGAGAGGTGCATGTTGAGAGAAGAAAGATTTTTAGCGACTCACAATTAATTGTTTGTCAAATAAAGGGTAAATAACAAGCTCGATGGCAGAAAATGATGAGATATCTCCAGAAAGTCCAAGAATTGCTAGGCTCCTTCCAACAATTTGAGATCACTTAGATCCCGTGAGCCCAGAATGCACACGTTGATGCTTTGGCTCGTTTATCTACCCTTGACAATCCTGACCTTATAGGAGCGGTCTCGATAGAGCTCCTTCTATCCCTAAGTATTGAACGTCAAGACATCGTCATGGCGATTGCCAACTCTTGGATGAATCCAATCCTGGACTACCTGCAGAATGAGAAGTTGCCAAAAGATAGACTCGAGGCACGATGCCTACGATCTTGAGTAGCCAGGTACTGCATTTGTGATGAACGCTTTACAAGAAAGGATTTATGACCCCACTTTTAAGATGCATAGATGGAGAAGACTGTCGTACCGTTCTGGCAAAGATTCATGCAGGGCATTGCAAAAATCATGTTGGGGGGCTATCTTTGGCATAAAAACCCCTTCGACAAGGATTCTGTTGGCCGACAATGAAACAAGACGCTATCGACCTTGTTAAAAGGTGTGACAAGTGCCAAAGGTTTGCAAAGGTGCCGCAAGCCCCACCAACTTACCTAAAACAGATGACAAGCCTATGGCCATTTGTAATTTGGGGGATAGACATGATTAGACCACTTCTTAAGGCATAGGGAAATTGAAAATAAGTGGTAGTAGCTGTAGACTACTTCATTAAGTGGGCGAAGGCAAAGGAACTCACTGAAATCTCATCCTCTAAGGTCGAAAAGTTTATATGGAATAACATCATTTATAGGTTCGGGGTCTCTTTCCAGATCGTCACCGATAATAAGACCCAGTTCACTAGCGAGTAGTTCATCAAGTTCTGCATTGACCTTAAGATTGTTAAGAGCTTCACAGCCGTAGACCACCTATAAGCCAACGGGCAGGTAGAAGTCGTCAACAAGATCATCAAGAAGATCTTGAAGACCAAGTTAGAGGCTAAAAAGGGAGCCTGGGCAAATGAATTGCAATCGACACTATGGGCCTACAGGACCACACCTTGTAGCTCTTTAGGGGAAATCTCCTTCTCAATGGTATACGAGTGTGAAGCAATGATCCTCGCAAAACTCAAGGTCGCTACACAATGAAGGGTCGCCTTCGACTTGGAAGATAATAACCAATTGCTCGCTATAAACCTGGACCTTTTGGAGGAAGCAAGAGAAAGAGCTAGCCTTAGGGTTGTAGCCCATCAGCAATAAATAATGAGATATTACAACCGTAATGAACTTGAAAGTTCAAACCAAGCAACCCTATTCTATGCCTCATCCTCTCCGAAGCCCGCAAACCCAATAAGGAGACCTTAGGACTGAACTGGGAAGGTCCGTACATTATCAAAAAGATCATGAGTAATGGAGCCTACCATCTGACGAATATGAATAGAATAGAATTCCCCCGTGCTTGGAATGCTGAGCATTTTCGCCGTTATTATCAATAAGTGTCTCAATAACTTATAGTTGATTCAATGTAAATATAAATGTAATTCTTTGAATTCTTTGGAATAAGATTAGAGGTTTTTATGCCAAGTTATATACTACACGGCGTAACAATAGTTAACGTGTCAAATTGTTATCTAAGTGTGAGTAAACAAAATTCACATATTCTAGTACAAAAACAATAAGGAGAAAAGAGGTCGATTTCATCACAATAAAATTGCATGAGTTATTCATAGAATTCACTACAAGTGCCAGGAACATCATAAAGGCAAAGTTACATAATTATTGTTTTAAGAGGATAGAGCCTCGGGGGCTGAGCCTTCAACAAGCTAAAGACCAGGAGCCGAGACGTCAAGAACACCTTACGCGAGAGCAACATCAATAGTCTGTGAGCTTCCTTCCCTCCGGACAATGACATTAGCAGAAGGAACGTTGGCCTCAATGCCCTGTCTCTTCCTTGCGGCTCTTCCTCTCCAACGTTCAACCACTTCGATGGCCTGGGGGTCGAAGAAGGAATATTCTAAATCAGGGAAATTTTCTCACAAGGTGAAAAAGAAAGAGGCAAGAGTGTTCAGCCTCGTCTCCCTAGCTACCTCTGCCACCTGTGAGGATGTTTTCGCTTCAACCTTCATCGTTTTTTCCTTCGCAAGTTACAACTCTCTCTTTAGCACCGTGAACTCCTCGACGTAGGCCTTGGCTCGCAGCTCTATAGCTATTGCCCTCTCCTCGACAGTATTAGCCATCTTGCTTATTGACTGTAGTTGCGAATAGGCTTAATCAAGCTTTATCTTCACCTTATTAAGGTTATTAATAGCAAGGCCGAAGTTCACCTTGGTATCCTCGCAACGCTTCTCCCTACGAGACAAAGCGGTCTCTAACCCCTTAACTTTCTCCTTGAGCTCCAGCATTTCAGCTCGTCGGGCCCCCAACTTATTCATGAGAGATGATCTCTCTTTGTCCCGGTCCTTATATGTCTCGATGATCTTCATCAACGACAGCACATTCTACAAGAACAGGCAGCAATGTTAGACTTAATAATAGACGAAACGACAAAGACAAAAAATAACACTTACCGTAAGACCTTGTCAAGCTGTGTACCCCACTAGTCTCCCAAGAGGGAGTTCCTCACTCTCCAGTGCGTTAAGTTTGTCATCGTTACCTAATATTGTGCCAAAATTCTTAACAACCATCCAAGCGTATCCCTCCATTTTAGAGCCAAGCTCGGCCAAAGGCTTTGAAAGATCGACTCTTGACATGTTCTGAGGGGTTATCTTTTTCTTCCCTTTGGCCATCCTCTGCTTTTTTGAAGGAGGATTGAAAAGACTAGAAGGACTCATGACACTGGTTGCCTCCACTTCTTCAGATTGTGGTGTGGAGATTAGATCCAGTAGAGAGACCTCGACTATGGCATATGGTTGCTCTGTGATAGCTAGAGTCGCTTCAGCCTTAGCAGATGGTCCAACTTCAGGGGCTAGACTCACGTCAGGAGCTAGAGGCTGATCCGCAATGACCTGGCTCAAGGTAACCTCGTGAGCCTTATCTTTGCTATCCAAAAAAGACGTTCTGAGGGTCAAGTCCATTATTTTTCCATAATCATAAAAGTTCATGGGCCTAACCTCCGTCAGTTGGTGAATCCCTATCTCCCTAGTCACTATGGTGTTTATTAGTGGGGCGAACCTATAAAAGCAGAGAACATCTTTGTCAAACTTGAAGTAATTCTAAAGATCTTTGGTTATCGTGAACCAATCTAGAACCCCCAACTCCTTGTGCCAAGCATTGGTTGCTTACCGATTGAATTTGCAAAATTGAACAAGAGGTCAGAACTCAAAATAGGAGGTTAAAATCTAGAATAGATATCAAAGAAATAAACAAATTCACCTATAACCAGCCTATTTACCTGAAACAAGAACAAAAACAAAGTTTTTAAGATATCTGAGCGAGGGGCACGGGATATAAAACCAATGAGACTTATAGCGTCCCGCATTGGATTTCCCCTTTACGTCCCTTTGTGGGAGGATATTCTTGTAAGGGGTTTGTCTGGCTGAAAGGTAATAAAGCCCATCCTCGAAATTCACACACCTCAAATTATGAAGGTAACAGAGGGTTTTGGGTGACGGTGGAGGAAGGCCATTGCCCTTGTGAATAAGGGCCAATAAAATTAATGAAGTATATGAGTTTGGCGTTAGCTAAAATAGGCTAAGTTTTATTTTATTTAAGAAATCAATGATAAAAGGTTAAAAGGGAAATTATAACCTGAAGGTAAGATGCAGGATACCGATGGCTATGAAGCCTCGAGGAGGATGAGTGGCGTAATCATCTAGGGCGGGGACCATAGCACTGCACCCTTTCGAGATTCGACTCGACTCGATAGTGGTTTTAACGTCGCAAACCCGAATAGTTGAGGTATGAGGTTTGAATGTATGATGATCAAGGCATTGGCTCGAAGCTGTCCTTTGGCCCTCAATGCATCTCGAATGAGCACTTGGGTTTGTAGCGACCTCCCTTTCATTAGATGTCACACCTCCAGCTTGTCGAACATTTGCAACATCTTGAGATGAGTCCAATTCATCATCCTCACTTTTAATCAAGTGGTGACGATGTGTATGACCCACTCCCATCTACACAAAGAAAAGAAAAGGTTGTTAAGTTCATTGAGAACAAACCGTACTAAAAATCAGGACTAACGACCCCCCATTTCGTAGGCCATGCACACCTTATACCACCGCACTGACAACTTAAACTTTGGAATATGGAGGAGACACTCCGAACAGGTAACAAAACCTCAGAAGACACTAATATGCACCTGGAATCCTAGAGCCTATCGGTGATATGACTATTCCATTCTAATCAAAGACTAAGCATTTGAACCTTATCTACCTGTCAGCATCATCGTCTCCTAATTAGTCAAAATTAAGTCCCTTATTTCCTACGAAGGAAGAAAAATGCATAAAGCATAGAATCAGAGGGAGCGTACCATGAATTTTGGAGATGAAGAGTCTAGAAAGTTCTTGTGATGATTGGAAGTACAAGCGGAAGACGATAGAGAATGATGACGGAGAAGTTGTAATGGTGGCCGAAGAAATAGGTGAGCAGAAAATATAAGAGAACTAAAAACTTTCAAATGGCAAAGTGAGAGGGAGAAGGAAGGCACTCAGCTTAAAAGGGAGGCACAACCCTACCGTTGGATCAAAAGGGGTGTCAATTAGCCACGATCCGATGGTCCAAAGAAAATAGTGGCCAACAAATGACGATTCAGCGTATATGCGCCAAAAGCTAGAAATAATAATTTCCAGCCACCGTTGGGAAACTAAAAGTCGCACGTGTGAAACAAATAGGAGTACCAAGCAGATCATTGAGATCGTAGGTCACGAAGGACTGGGGCATAATGACAAAAATAATCTCGCATCTAAGTAAAGTGCTAGCCCCGCACAAAATTCTGACACGGATAAACCTTGTATCTAAGTAATGTGTTAACCATACATAGAATTCTTATGCAGGTTGGGGTGAAATAATGATCCCGCATCCAAGTAATGTGTTAGCCATACATAGAATTCTTGCGCGAGCTGTGTCTAAGTAATATGCTGACCCCACACAAAATTCTTACATGGATAGACCTTTCATCCAAGTTATGTGTTAACCATACGTAGAATTCTTGTGTAGGTCAGGGCGAAATAATGATTTCTCATCCAAGTGATGCTTTAATCACACGTAGAATTTTTACGCGAGCCACGTCCAAGTAATGTGCTAGCCCCGCATAGAATTCTTGCATGAACAGACCTTGCATTTAAGTAATGCGTTAACCATAAGTAGAATTCTTGCGCAAGTCGGGGTGAAATAATAATCTCATGTCCAAGTAATGCGTTAGCCATAAATAGAATTCTTGCGCGAGCTGTGTCCAAGTAATGTGCCAGTCCTGTACAGAATTCTTGTGTAGACAAACCTTGCATCCAAGTAATGTGTTAACCATACATAGAATTTTTGCACAGGTTGGGGTGAAATAATGATCTCGCGTCCAAGTAATACGTTAGCCACACGTAGAATTCTTGAGTAAGCCACGTCCAAGTAATGTGACAGCCTTGCATAGAATTCTTGTATGGGCAGACCTTGCGTCCAAGTAATAAATTAACCATACATAGATTTCTTACATAGGTCGAGGGCAAAATAAAGATCTCGCATCCAAGTAATGTGTTAACCATATGTAGAATTCTTGCATGACGAACTTAAGACCTCGCATCCAAGTAATGCATTAGCCTCATGCAGAATTTGTTTAAGCCGACATGCTTGATTGGCGATGCAGCACATATCTTTTAAATGGAGTTTATTGATTAATGTCGATTAGCTCAAATTCCTTATGACTGAAGCTAATTATCCCATTAAATACTTTACATAATGATTGTTGAATTTTAATTTTGCAAGGGTAAATCACGTTGCTAGCAGTAACTAATTAAACTATCCATGCACAAACTTAAAAAAAAAGGGTAGAAACATAATGCTCAAAGTTACACTAGAAGACCACCTTCAACGAGGGAGATTTACATCAGGAGAACCGATATACAAGGATAAAGAAAAAACAAAAGGCTAACAACCCCACAAAGGGAAGGAGAGCAATTCTCAAGAGGCAAACTCCCATAAGATGAAACGAAAGGACTCGGCTGCTCCTACTAATAGCCTTCTTCAATCGACGGATCATTTCCTAACTTTCTAAACACATAGCGAATCAAAAAAGGACCAGGAACACGGCTAGCAAGGTTGAACTTCATAGAAGAGCCATGAAGAGATAACTCAAGATCTGCACAACACTTCCCAAGAGCCGAGGAAAGAAGTTGTACAGGGAAGTTATGTGTAATAGACTATCCATGTTTCAAAAATATTTTCTAGAAGCCGAACCATTAAGGGAATGAAGTGCTTGATCTTGATTAAAGCATCCACCAGGCCACCCCACAAAAAAGAAGAACCTCACGAGCCTTTATAAATCTATCCATCAAATGACCCAAGGGATCTTTGGCTGTTCTAGATTGAATGGCCTAGAAATAATGAAGACTGATGCATTAACTATTGAGATAATGCACAGAGAAAGACATGGCCTAAAGCATGGGAAATGAAGGCCCAAAAGATAGAATAGACAATATAACAGACTAAACATGAAGACTAAGTCATCTTGCAAATTGCAGACAAAAGACTTTGATCACTGATTGCAACTCCCAGCCCGTAAAGTGAACTAAGAGTCGGGGGGCTTATGTTATAGGGATTTTTTGGGAGCATACTTTAGGCTAGTTGAGGTCCAATAGGAGGCCCAGTTAGTCTGGTGGAGATCCAAGCTTGAGTTTAAGGTCATTGAGTGAGGACCTCAGACTATCCGGTAGGAGCTAGAGGCATCCCGCAATGTCATGTGTGAAAGGGTGCAGCTTGCTGAAGAGACTTTCGACCCCTCAATGAGGAACCTATAACCTTTAGGAAAGCAACCAAGAACAAATGATGAGGCTAACCAAAGCCATCAGCTTACTCGACTTCCAGCTCACCCACTAATAATGGACACTCGTACGGAGCCCAGTCAGTAACCCAAGGCACATGTTTCCTGTTAATAGCTCATTCTCCAAACTTACACATCAACTCCCTAGAAATCCGACAATGATTTGCCTAACATTATGTTGGATTTGCTCAATGACAAAATGAAAAATTAAAAATTTATAGAAAACAAATCGAGCAAAATTAACCCGAATCTCGTTGGTTCTAGTGTTCCAACAATGTAAATTTTGAATTGATAGCTCAGCTAACCTATTAGGCCGAGTTTAGCTGCAAGTAATGGCTCAAAGTTACACCTCCAATTTGGTCCACACATCCCACTTCCACTGGTTAGCTCACATCGGAAAATGGTCTAAATGGCCTTAATCTTTGAGGTCTTGGTCCTATCCCAAGTGCTAGCTAGAGAAGAGAATCAAATTTTGATTTCAAAAACTAAAATTAAACCACCGGAGCCCTAACAGAGCACGGCTACCTTTGTTTTTCCTTTTCCTTCTTTTGTGTCAAAATGTAACGGAAACTAGAAAAATGGGTAAACCTAAACGACATGTCGTTTGGCCAGCAACCAGAAGTTAAAATGACATGTCATTTTGCCTCCACCGAGAAACTAATTTTTCAGTCATTGTAATTTCAACAAATTACACTTTAGTCCCTGGATATCTAATATATCCAAATTGTGATTTTAAAGGCCATAGCTCATTTTTCGTTTTGCATGTAACCCGGTAGCCCTCGAAATATTGACAAAAGTTCAAAATGCTCTTCAAACTATTTAAAGGCATAGAAAATTAATCTAATTAATTTTAATTAATAATTAATTTTTTCAAATTAATTACTTGTAGACTTTAAGGAATAAGCGGACTTTATCAAGCCATTATAGTCACCAAAATTTCAATGGGAATTATCAATGAAGATAAGCCTGTCTGTAGATGATTTTAACGCATAATTGAATCCTTTCGTTACCCATATCTGGATTAGTCAAAGGTATAGATAAACGTTAACCTTTATAACTAATCATGGTTTCTTAACTTTGTGAATTATTTGACTCAACTGCATTTAAGCACTCAAATCTAATCTGAGTCTTTATTTAACCTTGCGCAAGGATTTAATTAGTCAAACTAATTCATTGAGTGGCCTCGGATATCATTCTATAAAGTGGTAATGAATCCTCTCTTGATTAAGCAATATCTAACTATATTTTCAGAAATATCTAACTCAAGTCTTTATTATTCCTCATAAATAGAGTCACTTTTGACTTAGTCAAAATATAACCTTCCATGCGAAAGATATCCTTCAATCTTAAGTCAAAGGATTAGTCATACGATCACCACTGGAGATTAATTATTGACACAGCTCTATATAGTATCTCCAATTGGGTCTGACAAGATCATGATTGTCAATTATGTTTCTTCAAACTAACTAAGTCATGTCTACATGTGTATTCAGATGTAACTCTCTTATATCTCAGCTTGTGAGGTCAGCTACTCATCAAATGATAAATCACCACATCGTCTAGTCTTCATAGATCTAATAATGCCTAATTATTAGATCTTGACTAGTATCAGTTTAATATAGAAGTTATAAATCATTAATAATCAACCTCATAATCCTATAACTCTTTATAGGATTTGATTAAATGAAATTCTCACTATAGACATCATCTTAATATGCAATAAACAAGAAATACAATGTAAGATGAATAAATAACCTCATATAATATCAAATCAATACAGAGAGT
>JANHAO010028054.1:0-10696 GCA_026873985.1 Saraca asoca
AAGGAACAAAAAAAATCACAGTAAATAATAAGTAATATCCAATGAGAGAAAATTCATATAATAAATAATATAAAAAATCTAAATGCAACAATGTCAACAGTAACAACAAGTAATATCTAATATGAGAGAAAATCTTAAATGTAATAATGTAAAAGATCTAAATTACTCATCTCCTAAGGTGTTGTGAGTTTCATCTGCCAACTACTCCTCATCCTCACCAATGGTAGGAGCTGGAACCGAGCGAGTCTGAGAGGAATGTGGGGGTATGGATATCCTTTGGAAATATCACACAATAACAAGCAGAGGCAAGATATGTTAACCACAACTTTTTAGCCATAGATATTTATATTCATATATAATATAATTCAAGTTCTTATTGACATAAGCATATATGATTCAAACAAGTTTATACATAGAGGTGATAACAGTTTGTGAGCAAAATATCTTCATAGGGAAATATGAAAGACCCTCACAACACCTACTACATGCTTTGGTGCCCTAAGTAGAGTTGAAGTGTCCTGCTTGGAACAACTTGCAGAACTCCTGGTTGCTCTGCAAAAGTGAAATAGTAGGAATTAAAACATTGAGTTTGGACTTTTAATACAGGGAGAACATTGTATAAATGATCATTATTAGATGTCGTAGGAAATCATGCATGTCACACAAAACATAACATAGAAATCAATGGCTTGATGACAATCTTGTAATTGAACAATCATAACGCTTAACATGTAAGTAAAGAATATAAGTTGTGATTTGTAAATGTAAAACATTTTCAAAATGATAACAAATTTTCATTAAGGTTACAACCTAAAGTCAGGGACATCAAGCCTAATGATACTCAAAAGCATGAAGCTCTATGGAATAATGCAACCTAATCAAGGTAAATAAAGGAAATTATATCCTCGCACACAAGTGATAAATTCAATTAGCAGGGCATAGATCTATTTGTAGAGTAGAGGAGGTTGGTAGGACATGCACACCACTTAATCTATCTTTAATATATATCCATATCTCCTTCTCCAAGATGTCCTTAATTCAAATGTTTGTCTCTCTTCTCCACTTGATGTTTAAATGTTACACCCACTCTTCTACTTCAGCATTATGGGGTTCAGTAGTCTTATTTGGTTAGCTAGATTAGGTGCATATACACAGACTTTCTAGATCAACCCTTACACATATATCATGTTATCTTGTAAGCACAAATTTTTGGTTCAACATGCTTTTTTTCTATATGCACATATATAGTGCACATCTTCTAATGCTAGTAGCAAAAGTTAAAAAGAGAGATACACTGTTCTATCAAACAAAGAAAAGGAAAATGAAGAAACTCGAATGCACACCATACAAATAGGCTAAAGATATATAACCTTCACTTTAACTAAAGAATAATAGTTAGCTACCTTGGGTGCTCTACTGCTGTGCTCTTTTACATATCACAAAAATGTCATATTCATCTAGCTTTCTTAGTCATCCTTCTTTCCTTATTGGTATTTTTTGATGTATCCTCTCTGTTTTGAATACCAAAGAAAAGCCACAGTTCTAACACTCACTTCTTATGTATTTGCCAACCCAAAATAGTAACTCTCAACATATGATTTCTTAATTTGAATTTTCAGACTCTCTACTTTAGGATTCTAACTATCAACGTAGAGGAGTTCTTAACAATGTCTCTGCCTGACAGAAAGGCAAACTTAACATGAACAAAAAAAAGTATAAAAATCATATGCCCTCAATATGAACAACTTTATTAAGACTCTCTTTTCTTATCTTATGAAATTCTTCTATCAGTAAAAAAAAATTGTCAGTTACATCTAACCAGGTAAAGGAAACACTACTAATTTTCACATAATTCTTTTGATAGAGGACGGGTTGCATCATCAATATGATGCAATTGAATTCAGTGATCATTATACAAACAATTGATTCTATATCTGGTCCAACCATACAACATCTAACTTTAATAATTTCCAGTCATTCAAGAAGCAAACAGAGATTATTACTTTCAAAATTAGGCCATGGTTATCATAGACTACAGACAATCATCCAAAAAAGTCATGTTTCACAGTTGCAAATGCAAATAATACCAGAAATGAACAAGATAACGAAAGGGTATACCCAAGTTGGTTCGAATTTTCTTTTTCTTAAACAAAAGCCCAAACTTGAAATTTCAGCAACCTACTGAGAAGTAAGCTTGGTAGAGAAATCACTAGCAGTCAACTTGCAACTGTACAACAAAGCCTCCTTCACAGCCTCCTCACTGCAATTAATTCAATTAAACGTGAATTCCAAAATCCCTCATTTTTTTTGGGAAACAAATAAAGAATAACTAGAAAACAAATGGGTAGATAAACAAGATAAACTTGTCGAGAATAGAAGCAAGGGTTAGAATATGGTATGCTTCGGGCTCTTCACCCTTGGGTTTCTCAATGTAAATTATGTGAATAGTGGGAGTAGTAGCAGTTGTGGAAGAATCAATAATGGGTTTGCGATCAGAATCAACCATGATAATAGAAGATGAGAAGGGAAGAGATAGGAGCAAAATCAAGGCAAGAGATGAAGAGGTTTAGATTCTAAAAGTTGTAGGCATTTTGGTTTTTATAAATTGGGAAGGTAGTGCATAGAAACTATTCAATCCTATAGTTGGCCAACCCAACAACATGCTATATTTTAGAAAGTCATTGATAGTCCATAACAAAGCAACCTTAAGGATGAAATTTTGTTCTGCACTAATATCATATGTTTCCACACTTTCATCCCCTAGCAGCTTGAAATCATCAATTAAAGGTTGTAAGTAAACATCTATCTTACTTTTTGAAACAAAATGAATGGGTGAGAAAAGAGGCAGGGGGAGGAAAGGGGAAGGGCACAGTGATATAGGTTTTTAGAGGATTCCAATGAAAATATCCATTGGAAATCAAAAAATGCAAGTCAATTACCATTTAACAAAATGGTGCATTTCGAATTTTTTTATTCCAACGGAATAGTTTATTAAAATTTCCATTGGAAATACATTTTTTTTTGAAAAAAAATTTAAAAATGGAGTATTTTGGTTTTTGGCCATTCCAACAGACATGTTCATTGGAATGTCCAATGGAGTTTCCTATGGACTATTCCAATGGAATGGCCATCCGTTGGAATGTTCCACAAACCACCTCCCGTAGAAATATCTGTTGAAATATTCCAATGGATTCTAATCCGTTGACATATTCCATTGGAAAATCCTATTTTTCTTGTAGTGTTAGGAGCTATCAATTGTAAATGAGATACTAAATTGTCACAAGAGCTGTTCTTAATATATGATCATTATGGTGATCAATCAACCTTGCAAGATTGTACCAACCAGTCAACTGATTCTAAGGGGCGATCAACTAGTTGGCTTGCATCCCAATGCCATACTATCTCGAAACCTTGGTTAATCTCGTTTGGTGGTTCCATTCCAATCTAAGTTTTGAGTTCTAAATCTTAATCTATTCTATATTAATCTAACCTATCCTAGTCTAATCTAACCTTAGGGGTGTTCAGTTACAATATCAACAAACTATTGGATCCATTATTGAAAATGAAGTTGACAAGAAATCCATACTCAATATTTTCATTTAACATTAGGATTATCTTGTGAAAAATAATGTCAAACTTAGACTAATTTAATTTAATTTTTAACCTTGGACTAATTTAATATAATTTTTAATTTAATGGTAAATTGATGAAATTTTTTAAATTTAATTAGAAATTAATTAAAAAAATAGAACTCATTCAATGTCCTTTTAATCTTAGGAAAATGAATTTGATAGTTTAACTTAGAAGTCATTAGTATTTAAAGAGTAATTCTGGATACATACAAATTAGTACATAATTCATTGTTAGTGTAAATTAATTTTGTAAAATCATCCACCCATATGTAGTCATGTCATTGAAAAAAGGTTAAAACTTTCTTATAGTTTGAAAAAAACTTCTAATTACTCTTGGATTTTAATGTCATGACATCTTCATATTCACTGACAGTGTAAAAAGCTTGACATTGATAGTGGTTTTCACTATTAGTGGATCAAATTTAAACTCTATTTATTTTTACAATTTGAACATGATGTATTGATAGTGTAAAAGGATCTTACACTATTGAACTATTGATGAAATTGTTAGAATTATGCCCTACAAGCCAATTACATGTAATGTAATAGGACACATTTTATAATGATTTTATTCAAATTAATTTTTGTTGATGAAGGTATTTTATTTATTATAAATGCTTTAAATATTGTTTGAAAAAAGTCCATAGATTAAGAGGGTTAATAGATAAGGTCATGCATAGAGATGATGACCATGAAATGGAATTCCTTACAAGCTCTTATCTTAAATACTCTTGGTTATAGAATCATTGGTAATGGACTCTAATTATTTGACTAGACTAACACATATGATGCATACTCAATTGGGAGTATCTATCATTTCATAGATATTAGTGTAGACACATTGGTGCACATATAAGGGTGCTCATTAGTTAAATAAGTTCGCTGAGTTAACCCACCTATGAATTCTCAATATGAATAAGTCAGACAAGAATTCTCATTTTACAATATTGTTAGATGGTCCTTAGGCCAGAGGCTGTTGGAATAAAATTCATTATGAGGGGTCACAAATATAATTATTAAAATGTGATGTTATTATTTAATTAAGCCTAAAAAAAGTGATCTAATAAGGAATTAAGGTTTTAAGGCTTAAGGGCATAATTGCCATTAAAATTAATGTGTAGATACCAGTGTGATATTTTTTAATTTGATGAGGGGCCAAATTAAAAATATTACAAACTATTATGAAATAGGGGTTATAGTCCCTAAATTAACAGGCTATGATAACTGCTCTGCATCTCCATCAACAGAGAGGTTACTTTAGAGAGGGAAGGAACTCTAAAGAACTCTAGCTTTGATAATCTGGAAGATCAATCTCATTTAATTTTGTGTTTCTCTTCATCTATGGATTCAGGTACGCTTCATAATCAGTAATTTTATTATGTTGAATTGATATGGAATATTATAAAGGAAAAAAAGTGATTTAATAATTATCATAAAATTGAGAAATTACCTTTAATCTGGATAGATCAAGGAAATTTAAATCCTTCAATTGGCCTCAGAGCCACACATAATTAGTTTTTTAGGATAATTTCAAATCAAAATAATCAAATCTAGGGTTTGTGGATTCTGATAAATTGGGGCTTTTGATCTTCTAATGTAATTTTGGGTATAACCATGGAAATTCGAATGTATCATGCATTCTGATTTGGAAGTTTTTGTTCAAATTGAAGACCCCACTGTTTTTCGACTTTATATGTTGCACGTATCCCATTACACGGCCTAGACTTCTATTATATCTTTTGTTATTTGTAATGGTTGAATTTTTTTTGTCATCAACATCATTCTATGTTATAATAAGTTAGTATGAAACAGGATTCACAGTGAGGAATTAATAATTATTTCATAGTTTTTGTAATGCATAGTTACATAGTATTGCTATTTGATGGTTTCTAATAGCTTACTACCATATAAGTATGCTATATATGATATAGCCATGATGGTTTCTGATAGCTTGCTATCATGAACATGACAATAAAATTACCTAACATCCATAAATTTGTTTACACTATAAACAATTTTGTATTTTCAAGAACTTTATGTTATTTTTTTGGAATATAAAATAGAAATTAAATTCAAAAAATTCTATTAAAGTTATCATTTTTAATGATATCATAAAGATTTGTCTTTCATTCCAAATAAATTAATTAACACACGATACCACCAAAGTGGCCTTTTTTGTACAGATTGTTCATTTGGGATGATGGATATTTGTACATGTTTAATTTCATGTGGGTATTTTAATTGGCCTAAAGGAAAGTCAATTCTTGGCCAAATTACACTTGCACCTGTGGTGATAAACATGTCACAATTATAAAGCTTTTTTTTTATGCAAATAATAAATACCATCCAAAGATAGTTTTGTTATTTGGCATAAATTATTTTCAATGATTGATTACTACAACAAGACTACCATTTACAATTAATAATGTTGTCTAAAGACTTGACATTAATGTTGTTACTAGTATCTTGAGATGGGATTTTAATTATTTGAATTTGTTTTTGTTATTTCAGTATTTGTTATGAATGTGCTAATTATTGTCTGTTTTTTTCTTATGGCTTCTGTTGCTTCAATATCTACTAATATGAATTCCATTCCTATCTTGAATCGATCAAACTTCAAGGATTGGAAAGAAAACATATTCATAATTCTTGGTTGTATGGATCTAGACCTTGCATTAAGGACTAAGCCACCTATTTCTCTTACAACTGCAAGTTCCTTGAAGAATGGAGTTACTTTGAGAAGTGGGATCACTCAAATCACATGAGTCTAATGATCATTAAGTGCAGCATTCTGGAGGCCTTTAAAGGTGCCATATCTAAAGATATCACTAGCGCAAATATTTTCTTGTAGAAATTGAGAAAAGTTTTGCAAAGAGCGATAAGGTAGAAACAAGCACACTTTTGCAATGCTTGATTTCCATAAGGTATAAAGGCAAAGGAAATATTCGAGAGTATATCATGGAAATGTCTCATATAGCTACTAAGCTTAAGGAACTTAAGCTTGAGCTATCTGAAGACTTATTAGTGTATTTGATGTTAATTTTTCTTCCTGCACAATATAGACAGTTTAAGCTCAGTTACAACTACCAAAAAAAGAAATAGACTCTTGATGAGCTTATATCCTTTCTTGTGCAAGAAGAGGGTAGATTAAATCATGATAACATTAAAAGTGCTAATGTGGCTAGCATCTTTAAGGTTAAGGGAAAAAAGAGGAAAAATCTTGACGCTGCTGAAGGTCTAGCTCAGAAGAACCCTATCCAGAATAAGGATTAGTGTTTCTTTTGTAAGAAGATTGGACAATAGAAGAAGGATTGTACCAAATATCACACTTGGCATGCTAAGAACGGTACCTTACTTACTTTGGTTTGTTTTGAAATCAATTTAGCCTCAGTACCTAAAAACACTTAGTGGTTAGATTCTGGTACTACTACTCATATAAGTATTTCTATGCAGGGTTGCCTGAGCTATCGGAAGCTAATTGATGCTGAAAGATACATTTATGTGGGTGGTGGCCAATCGATTTAAGTAGAAGCAATTTTTCACTTTAGATTATTATTAAAGACCAAATATTATTTGGATTTGTTAGATACATTTATTGTACCGTCTTTTAGACGAAATTTGGTTTCTATTTTTGTATTGGACAAATCAGGTTATTGTTGTTCATTTAGAAACAATCATTTTACAATATCTATGAATTAAAATATTGTTGGAACTAGTTCTCTAATATCTCATGATAATTTATATTCACTTGACACAATTGTATCTTATCATGAATCGTTGCATGCATTAAATGTAAAATCAATTAGGAAAATTCAAGGTCATTATGGCATAAACACTTAGGTCCCATTTCTAAGCCCAGAATTAAATGGCTTATGTCTAATGGCATTTTAACTGATATTGACTTTGTAGAGTTTAATGTTTGTATTGACTATACCAAAGGGAAGCAAACCAAAGTAAAGAATATAGGTGCCCACCAAAGTTTAGAAGTCTTAAAACTGATACATACGGATGTTTGTGGACCATTCCCTATGCCTTTATGGAATAGTCAACAATATTTTCTATCATTCATAGATGACTATTCTAGATATGGGTACTTATATTTAATTGATGAAAAATCACTATCCTTGGACATGTTCAAAATATTTAAAGTTGAAGTTAAGAATCAACTTAACAAAAGAATTAAAAGTGTCAGATCTGATCGTGGTGGTTAATACTATGGTAGTTATGATGATTCAGGTGAACAATATCTAGGATTGTTTGCTACATTCCTAGAGCAATTGGGAATCATCCCATAATACACCATACTAGGTTAACCTAGCGTGAATGGTGTTCCTGAGTGATAAAACTAAACTCTTCAGGATATGGTAAGATGTATGATTAGTCATTCCACCTTACCAGAGTCAGTCTGGGGAGAAGCACTAAAGACAACAACCTACATTTTGAATAGAGTACCAACTAAAGCAACTGCAAAAACACTTTATGAGCTTTGGATAGGTTAGAAGCCTAGCCTAAAACACTTTCATGTTTAGGGGTACCCAGTTGATTCATGGCCTTATAGGCCTTAAGAAAAGAAGTTGGGCTCCAAAATAGTTAGCAATTACTTTATTGGCTACTCTAAACATTCTAGGGGCTATAAGTTTTATGATCCCACACTTAAGACAATTTTTGAAATGGGTACTACAAAATATTTTGAGGATGTTGAGTTTGGGGGGAGAAATAAGGTTAGAGACATTTCCTTTGAGGAAGAGTCGGTTTCAATCCTTGAACCAATTCATACTAGTGCTTTTGGCAATCTATAGGTTTCTATACATGTTGTTGCTCAAGAAGCAAATCCTGAACCATAATAGGATAATGTTGAGTAGGCCCCCATTCAAACTAAAGTATTTGTTCTCAAGGAACAAAGTCAATAGCCTCAACAACCAATGCTACTATGATGTTCCACTAAAGAAAGAAGAAATGCAATTCCAAATGATTTCATTGTCTTTCTTCAAGAACATGAGGAAAACAATGGTATGATGGAAGATGATCCCATCAACTTCCATCAAGCTATGAAAGACTCTAACTCTTAAAAGTGGATTAAAGCAATGAATGAATAGTATAAGTCCATGCAAGACAATAAGGTTTGGGAATTGTTCCATTACTAGAAGGTGCAAAACCCATTGGTTGTAAATGGATATTTAAAACCAAGTGGGATGCAATTGGTAATGTGGAATGATATAAAGCTCATCTTATGGCTTAGGGCTTTACTCAAAGAGAAAGGATTGACTTTAAAGAGACTTTCTGTCCAATTTCCATAAAAGACTCTTTTAGAACAATCATGGCATTAGTTGCCCACTTTGACTTTGAGCTTCATTACATGGATGTAAAAACAAGGTTTCTCAATGGTGACCTTGATGAAACAATTTATATGGTGCAACCAAAAAATTGTGTCAGGAGACCCAAAGAATATGGTGTGCATATTGGCAAAATCTATCTATGGACTCAAGCAAGCCTCCTATCAATGGTACCATAAGTTCCATCAAGTGATTATCTTGTTTGGTTTGGAGATAAACATTGCAGACGATAATGTGCATCACAAGATTAGTGGGAGTAAGTTCATATTCCCGATTTTGTATGTCAATGACATACTGCTTGCGACTAATGATATAGGCATGTTGCATGAAACCAAGAAATTTCTATTTATGAATTTTGAGATGAAAGATCTTGGTGATGAATCCTTTGTATTAAGGATTCAGATATGTCGAGATTGCTCTCAAGGTATTCTTGGATTGTCACAAAGGAACTATATCGATAAAGTTCTTAAAAGGTTTGGCATGCAAGATTGCAAACCAAGTGATACCCTTGTATCTAAAGGAGACAAGTTCAGTCTCAACTAGTGCCCTCAAACTCACCTTGAAGTTAAAGAAATGTAGAAGATTCCCTATACATTAGCTATCAGGAATTTAATGTATGCTCAAGTTTGTACATGTCTCGATATTGCATACATTATTGGTATGCTAGACAGATATTTGAGTAACCTCGGAATGGATCATTGGAAAGCAACCAAACGAGTCATGAGGTATCCAAAAAGAACTAAAGATCACATGCTCACATATCATAGATCAGATCAGTTAAAGATCATAGTGTATTCTAATTCTATCTATGCCCGATGCCAAGACAATAGGAAATTCACATCAAGCTACATTTATTTGTTAGCTGGTAAAGCTATTTCTTAGAGAAGTGTCAAACAGACACTAATAGCTTCTTCCACCATGGAAGCAAAATTTGTAGCATGTTATGAGGCATCCAACCATGGAATATAGCTAAGGAACTTTGTCACTAGGCTACACATACTAAAAGGTATAGAAAGACTATTGAAGTTATATTATGACAATAGGTCAGTGGTACTGTATTCTAATAATAACAAGAGCTCATCCAAATCAAAGCATATTGACATTAAGTTCCTAGTTATGAAAGAAAGAGTGCAGAGTGGACAAATATCTATAGAACATGTAGGGACAAACTCTATGGTAGCATATTCACTTATGAAAGAATTACCACTTAAGGTATTTCATGAGCATACTGCTCGTATGGGTATTATCATGTATGAGGATACTATAGTATAGTGGGAGTTTGTGTTTTATGTATCTTTTTGACACATTTGCAATCATGTATTTTTCTGATTGGAAATGAAGTTATTAAATATTGGTTGTTCACTCTGTTACATTATGCTAAAGCGATGATCTCACTTAAGTAAAGTAGGACTAGTTGGAGAATAGACCTGTATAGATCACATTACATGTAATTTTCCATACTACACATCCATGATTGCATCAGTATATGTGACCATTGATGGGTTTAGTTATGTCAAATGTGACAAAAGCCTCTTTGATCCTATATTGATATAATCAATGGACTAGCTTATTTAAGTATATTTATAATGGCAGATTCCTGAGCTCATAAAATTAAGCACATTTTTTATATTACATGTGTGGCCCAATGGGAGATTGTTGGAATAAAATTCATCATGAGGGGCCACAAATGTAATTATTAAAATGTGATGCCATTATTTAATTAAGCCTAAA
>JANHAO010028055.1:0-10698 GCA_026873985.1 Saraca asoca
AGATTGATTTATAAAAATCACTCTCAAACTTCAACAATTTAAGTCTAGAAATTATCAAGATAACTCTATTTTCATAAAGTTATCAAAGTTGTTTGCTTAAAATAAGCTTGAAACGAGGAAGTAATGACATTTTTAAGTTGAGCCTGAAATCCAGTATTCCAGGAGCGATTTGAATCACATTTTACAAGGAAACACAACAATTCGAATTGTGAAAATGAACTAAATCTCGAGTATTCATGATTCAAATAATCTGGGTAAAATATTGAATTTTAATAGCTAGTTTCCATCTAAAAGTGTCCTAAACAACTATAAATCATTATAAGCTTCTTACATAAGTTAAAAATAATCAAATACAACATATAAAAAGTTTGAACTTCATCTTTTAATATCTCTCACTCTTTCTTTCATTTAGATCAAGATTTGAGCTCTCTATTATGAAATTATTCTATTTTAGGTGCTTTATTTATTTCATCTACTTTATGAGTGAATCTTTGTAAGTTGTTCATCATCTAAATCTTCTTGTGAGTCGTAAAGGGTGAGGCATCCCTTTGAATTTGTTAGAACGGTTAGTAAACACTTTTGAGTTTTCTAAGGCCAACTAAACCTAGGTTAAAAAGAGTGGTTAAGCTATTTATTTTTCTTCTTTGAGTGGGTTTTTGAAGGGGTTTTCTAATTATAGTTAAGCAATCACTATAAATACTTCTCTTTGTACCTATGTTAAACTTGGAGGGATTAAAGGCTTTTTCAAGTGTCTAGTTTAAACTTGAAAGTGTAATACCCTGAATTTTTCAAAATAAATTTTGGCAATAAATAACTTTAAGAATTCCAAAAAAAAAAGGAATTTAAAATTTTTGAGAATTTTGAAACTATAAATTTTGAGACACGGAGTGTTTGAATATCATAGAAATAGATTATATGAATTTAAGGAACCTTCAAGAGATTTAAAATTTTAATCTGAATGCTTATGGAGCAAAATTTGTGTTAACGAGAAATTTATTTCTGGAAAACTTCAGAAGGATTGAAACAAGGGCTATGAGTGCCTAGCAGGTGTGAAATTATAGTTGTTCTGAAGGTAATTAGCTTAGTTAACTTGTGTTAAAATTTCAAGGCTACTAACAATCAATGAGTACATCGAACTCAGACTTGAAATTTAGAAGATAGGAGAATTTATTAACAAGGAAAAGTAAAAAACTTAAGTTGATTTTTTCTTTTTCCATTTTGCCCCTCCCAAGTCAGTTCCTTTTTCCTTTTCTTCAGCCTCACTCGATTGCTTTTATGCAAAAACACACACACTTTTCACTCTTTTTCTCTCTCTATAACCTTCTTTCTTTCTCTTCAGGCAAGTCTTTATTCTTTCATGTTTTTTTTTCTTATTTTTATAGTTGTTTCATCTCTTCTTCCTCTTCAAATTGATATGAAGATTTTATGGATTCATAGAGAAAAATTTGAGTTATGAAATTTTGAAATCTACAGTCATTATTTATGATACTATTTAACCCATGAATCACTTAATTTTTCTAGTATTTTAGAGTTTGAATTTATTAGATATAGCTAGTTTTTGTCACATTGGAACCATAATCTAATTATATATAATTAGTTGAAGAGAGGAAACCTTGGGAAAATCTGAAAGTTAATATGCTCTTTTTTTTTTGTTCTTGAAGAATTATAGAAGATTTTGTGAGACTAGTTGTGATTTCCTGTTTCAACTATCAATGTAAATAATTCTTATCTTTCTTAGGAGCTATAATGCATTTGCTGCCTATGATTTATTAAATGATGATGATGCAAGTTGAAAGAAATTGATATTCATGATTTTGTGGTAAAGCTTGAGTATAAATGGATGGGTTGATATAATGGTTAGACCTTTGTTGCAATAGCTAAGTTTTATACATGTTTAAGTGTCCAAAATATGTTGCGTTAAAATCCTATGAGGTGGTTTGGGATTGCAAGTTATTTCCCTTATTTTTTTTCTGTTGTTATTCCTACGTTCCTAGCTTGTTTGAGTCGAATAACATTTTTTGAACTAAATTTGGGATCATGCTCTTAGTATAAAGCAATATTATAGTTTGATGTCTTAAGATTCAAATTAAAATTCTAGTTTTTTTTTCATGATTCGAATCAACCCCTCATAATTCTGCTTTTTCGATTCTGATCGTGTTTATATTTGGACTTCTTGAAGGGTTACAAGTTTTAGGAGCAAACCGATAATTACAACTGAATCTCCTTGAGTTGAATTAAACTTTTCTTATTTGAATATCATGATTCTACTTGAATTTCATCCACAATCATGCTCGTAATTCTGATCACATCTCCAGAATTTTGTATTCTTTTCAACCTAAAATTTATTTCTTCCTAAGAAAATTCCCAAATTCCCTTTGGACTAATCTCATATGAATCCCAACTAATTCAAGTATAATAATTAAGAAGCCCTAAGAAAGTAACCCATAAAACCAATATCAATGAATATAATTATTGTATATACATAATCCTATGATAACAATATTGATAAGTGTCATGGCAGTGAGATTGAAATATATAATTATGAGGGTATTGAAATTCATGATCTAGGTGATTGAATTTGAGACTAAATACAAATGTGTAATTTGATCATTAAATTGATGGTATTATTTATAATTTGAGAATGTCATCATGAAACATGAGGTGAATTGTAATTAATGATGAAATGTGATTGATAATTATGGAATGATAATTAATGATGATGAGATATGTTTGATAGGATGAGAGAGGGAAAAATGAATCGGATCTTAAATTTGTGCATTCCAATATGGAGAGTGGTGTAAAATGGGAGCTTGGAGGGACAAGATTAGGCTTGTGTGGGATAAGGTGAGAATGGAATAACAAGGAGATTAATATCGTTATTTTATTGTTGCTTATCTGAATTGTTATCTTAGAAAATCCTGAAATATGAATTAATGTGACTTAACCATATGTTGATATTAATGATGGCTTGAAGCCATAAGAACCTATGATTCATTACAATGTGTTATGGATGATTTGATCTGATATTATCTAAAAGTGAGTTTTAAAAACTTAATGGCTTGATCATAGAACTTGGTATATAAATATGAATTAATCATATAATTGTGATGTGTATATATACATGTGTTAATTATTATTGGAAGAGCTAATAAGTTTGATAAGGATTATCTTATTGAGCCCCAGACTCATTCTTCTATGGATATTTCTTTTAGATTCTTAAGATATAATAGCTAAATCTACCTTTGAAAAATAAGATGGATAATGACTCCATGGAGATAACTACTGACACCTTCACCACCACTATAGATAGTCCTTTTATCATGTATGAGATTAAAGTGCATTATATAGTTATTCTAAATCTAGTTGGTTGCAAGGTTCTCTATGAGGTAGAAATCATTTCTTTATAACCCCCAAATGTATTATTGATGATGGCCCTATGATGGTTTGATCCTTAAGGATCTACCATTTATGTTTTGTTAACTTTTTGAAATTGTATATAGCATGACCATATGATCCTTAAGGACATCGTTAGTCTAACCTATACTTTTAATCCTTTTCATGTTATATATTAAACTAAATTTTGTTTTGTTTGTCCTTGAAAGGATATATGGGGTGTTGAAGAAGAATGACTTATAAAAATGGCAAGCAAAATGTATATAAGTTTTGGGTAGTTGTTGGATAACATTGGATGATTGAGAATTACTTTTCCTTCTTATGAGTTTGTAGTTCCACAACGAAGCAAATGAACTTGATTAAAAATGTTTAGGAATTATTGAAATGAGCAAGAACAAAAAAAAATGCATGATAAATAGGTTATAGGCTGGTGATTATCAATTGAGAAATTGATACTCATATTGGTCATAGCCAAGAAATTGGGTTGTGACAGAAGGGACAGTGGAACTGAGCTTGTTTCAAGCTTAAAAAGTGGTATATACTTTTGAGCGAATATTTAAGGGGGAACCACTATAATAATCTTGTACGATTCCTCTTTTCCTACTCTCTTCATTTTTAACAATTTATATTATGTTGTTTTTGTTACTCTTTTGATGATTGAGAATTTAGTATGCTCTATTTTTATTATTGAAATTTGTTGAATATTTTGTGCTTCATTATTTATGTTGTTGCCTAGATATTGGTTTGCTTGAAAGTATAATGTCCTTCTATGCATGTGCTTATTAATGTCTTGCCTACGTATAGTTGGATGAGTTACGTTCACAAGTATTTTAATTTGTTTTATCTTGTGTGCAAATATCTTCATCAAACTATCTTGGGTTTGTTTTAATTAAAATCATCTATGGCTTTTCAAAATCAAGAGATTTTCAAAGAAAATTTTAAAAACACCTAATTTACCCTATTTGGTGTGGGCTATCTTTTTCTAAAAATGGTATCAAAGCTATTCACTTTTGTTTAAAGGACTTAATCATCTCAAAAGAATCCATAGCAACCACTAAAAACACTTTTTGAAAGAAAGTCCAGGTATTTCAAAATCTCCAATGTTTGAATATGTTGATATTTTTAAACCTCCATTTTTTAATGGTTCTTATTTTAAAGTTTATAAGGAAAAAGGGAGTGCTTTTTGCATGTCTTTGATTTATATTCATGGGATATCATTAAGAATGGTTTTACCTTTAAACCAAGAAATGAATGAAATGATGATTATAAAAGGAATTTTGCTTTGAATATTAAAGTTATGAAAATTTTTCATAGTAGTTCAAATGATGATACTTATGCCAGAATCTCTAAATGCTCTAGTGCCAATTAAATTTGGAACACTTATAGTGCTTTCCATCTTGATGATATTATTTCTATTGATAAGAGTATTTGTGTTGAACAAGAAAAGGAAAAAGAAAAAGAGAAAAATATTGTCATGGAAAATCTTTAAGAGGATTTGCAAGAATGTGAAAGTGTTTCATGCCTCCTGATGAATAATTCCAAGAGAGAAAATGATGATTTCCAAAGAAGAGCAAATTAAGCTTTAAAGTAAAGAATTAAGCTATATCATTTAAAATGACTTGAAGCTATATGATTCTAAATCCTAATACGAATCTTTGTTATGATGACTTATATACTTTCAATGAATTGCACAATGATAGAATATCTATGACATTTGATTGTTCAATTTCTTATAACTTTCAAATTAAAAATGATTTATCCTAAGATGATGTTGAACATTTTGGAAAAATGGATCTAAATATATCAAATTTTCCAATCATTAGTATCAAGTATGCGCAACAAAAATTTATAATTTTTCTCCAAACCTGTATCATATTATTTGCATATTAATTCAAAAGTAGGGTAAATTTAAAATATCGATTTAAATTATATCTTCATGAGAATTATTCTTGGAATCTTCTATCTCTACAATTGATTTTGATTTCCAATCAATTTCAAGAATAAGCCTCATGATCAACTCCTTTGGATTGTGTCTGGGCAACTCTTTCAAATCTAATCTCCATCACCAATGGTGATCGACACAAATGACATTTATTGATTCAATGTTTCTACAAGTTCACATAACTTGAATGGGAAATTCAATCACTCAGCTTAAGAGGTGCTAGTTCTCCAAGAAATTGATATTCATTAGGGCAGAGTTGAGTGTTTGAATGCAAAGGAGATGAGTGAGATCACTAAGAGTGAGTTAGTGCACAACACATGTGCTAGGGCTAAAACTCTTATGTTTTAAGTTTGACATCTCTCATCTTTAAATAGAGGAGTGTAAAGCAAAAGCAAGAATGGGGAGGCTTAATGAGTAATGCTTAAGTGAGGGTTACCCCTTGTTTGTGTCATCCACTTAAGGTGGATGAGTTGCATAGCTAGTGTAGCTTTTAGGCTTAAGGAGTCTACACTCCTTAGCGTAATGCTCCATCATTTGTGTTTAACAAGCCCAAACACTTTCTTATGAGTTCATACTCATCAATTATCTTTTTGTAATCATCTTTTAATTATTTTAATTAACTTAGAACAATTTCTAAATAAGAAACCATTCCTCTGCTTTAGATCTCATCCAGTGTTGATATAAATACTCTCTAACATTTAAATATCAATTACAGAAATTTATGACTATTTAACAATTACAATCTCCATTTTAATTCTTTGATTAATTAACACTTCTAATCACATTAGAATACTAAATTAATTATTTCAAATTTCCAAGATGTTCATCGAATTCAAATCTTGAATTCATAACATTTTACATTCTAACTTTCTTTCGACTTTGGATCAAAATGATTCTATTATGTGTGACCCATTAGGTTTCCATGCATGTTGGTAATGAATTTGTTTACAAGCTTTTTCAAGCTTAATTGAATTAAAAGACCTTTTAATTCAAACACAATTTCTTTGAATTGTTCAAACAAACTCACAGATTATGGTTGTTATCTAGCAAAGCATCATAACCATCCAAATGTTAGTAATAAATTTATTTGAAAATCAAACCTTTCATGACAAGATGTTAGTATGTAATTCAATCCCATTATCTCTAGATATTCAAAATAGACTAAGGGTATAATTCAAGTGTCAACCCTATAAACATCCAATCCAGGGTGTATGTTTGACCATTTACTATTTCACAACCATTCATTCATAAAACTACTTTTATGTATCATTAATTGATTATACATAAAACTCCTTTTATGTATCAATCAATACATAGGCCTATAATTTTGATTATCGTACAATTGTCAAAACATTTTTAGAATATGTTTCCTTTGTCACCAAGGAGGATAAATTCTCTCTTAATCAATCACTACCTTCATGTACTTCGTGATGTATCCAAAATTATCCATATCTACTCTTCCAAGAATTCAAACCTAGAAGAAAATCAATGTACATGACTCCATACATAAGATTCTATGTTGATTTCAAGTCTAAGGATCACCTACACCATCTTTCATATGAGAAGTTCATTAACATAGAGTAACAATTTATATGGTTTATTAAGGTGAGTCAGTCCAGTCATATGTTCTCTAACATATACCCATATATTTGTCCAGATATCTCTATATTAAATAGTATATGACATCATTGCATTTTCCAAAGAACATAACATATGCTGGTTTATTTATGAATAATTGATATCCTATTTTTTTAATTATTCCACAACCAAGGATATTTAGAAATTATAAATATATGTACAAATTAGCTCATAATTATAATCTCTATTGTAATTTATTTATACACAATTATAGCTTCAGGGACTTTATCTAAAACAGTATACATACATCAAGTATATACATATTTAAGACTAATTTGATAAAGAGGTCAAAACATAATATTTCATTAAATATACTAAGATATGTAGTATCCATACCATTACAACAATTATCTTTAGGGCATCCTATATTAACAGTTGAACACTCAATTTGTATACTTTTCAAGTCTTTGAGAAAAGATATAGATTTTACTCTTGGAAAGTGTAGAAAATTTTTTGACAAGTTTGAATCAAAGTGCAGTTTTTACAAAGTGTCAAAATTTTCTAAATGTGTTTTTTAGGAAAAATCAACTTCTTGTAAAAATTCAGTTGTTTACAATTATTGAGGTCATCAAGGTTATATTTCTCACTTATACCCTATTAGAAGAAAATTTTATGTGAAAAAGAAAGAAACTGGGGTTCCTAAAGTGTCTAAAAGTTTAAGTGCTAACATTAAATGATCCAAAATGAAATGGGTACCAAAAAGTCATCTTAGTACTTGTTGACGGTGGAATCTAGTTCTAATCTGAACTCTGGCCAACAGGAGGATTCTTTTGGAATCTCTGATCGTTTACTGGTTCAAGTGCAGAAAATCAGTAAAACTCACAAGAAAGGAGGGAAGAGCAGTGGGAAAGACACAAGATTTTAACGTGATTTGGCCAAATCTGGGTAACACTGGACCCTACGTCCATGGTAATGTATTATTTCTACGAATGTATTTTTACAAAGTTTCTGCATACTAGTTTTTCGTCCATTTTGCAGAGGGCCCTTTCTTCATATTTATAGAGGAGAGAATGTTACAAATGTAATTGTACATGTAGTAAATCTGTTACATTAACATCTAATGTATAAGATAGAGTAGATAGACTAAATCTTCCTTTTCGGCTCCTATAGAATGTTTCCTGTAGGTGGGCCCTATGTATCCATTGGGTAGAGCATGACTTGGTCTCCTATGATTTTTGGTTCAGTGAGCTCTAAGGTTGTTGATTGCACCTCGCCAACCAGATCCTTCGAGCGAGTCTCTTTGGGATGACGAGGTTGAGCTCGCTCTTTTGCGGATGAGCTTGATTAGAGGGGGCTACTTAGCGACCTGGAGACTTAGTGACTCAAGCACTCTTCAAACTGAGCCTTCTCTGTGCTTGGGCTATTCATCGATCTGTTTAAGATAATTTAAATTTGATATATAACAGTGCTTTAATTATTCATAAAAATTCTTGTAAAGATAGACAATTTGTTTAAAAAAAGAAGAAATCTTCAATAAGAGTTCGTACAAAACAAAAAGGTAGAAAAAGAACGATTGATACAACTAAAGCTTCTCAAACACACATCGAGGAAGTGTCAAAGCTCAAACCTCTAAAGAAAAAGTTATGAGTAAGAAAGAGTCATTCTTTTATTACAAAGGATAAGGTATCAAATTCTCAAATCTTTTTATTACTGTATTTTATATTCATTGAAAGAGAGGTGGAATTGTTCCAAAGCATGATCATTACATGAAGATTGTGTTTCATCTTGATCACAATCATAGATACATATGAGATATTATCTTGAATACATAATTTACTTCATCTTCATATGCCCTTATCACTTTATTGTTTTAGTTTAATATAATGGTTGGCAATGCTTATCATATGTTTACTTGAACCTTATTGTCTATTGTTCATATATGGAAGATATGCAAATGTTTTGAAAATTGATTTCCAAGGATATGATCTTTGTGCTCACTTTCTTATTCTTGATCAGTCTTTTAAGAGCACATCATATTGATATTCATCTAACCATCATGAACCCAAGTCTTGGTTGGGTATGAAAGAAGTTGTCTAGAATTGTTTTGTAGGAAAGAAGGGTAATACTTCCTTAAGCATAGCATGAAAATGGTAGATAAGCTCAACTTGAGGATAGTTCAAATCAACTCACAAAGAAGTTAACTTCCATAAAGGGAAATGAAAATTCAAATATTTGAATCTTTGTAATTTGTGAAAGAACTCAAAGATTATCTTCAAAGGTGTGGAATATTAAAGGAGTTGGAAGACTAAATCTTGACCTAAAGATTTTTCAAATATGATCAATCAATAGCTTCCGACCCTCTTCCAAAGGTAAGTACAACAAGGAAAACTCTTTACTCATCAAGGTCAATAGTTTTTTTTTACTTCACAAGTGATGAGAAATCATAGATTTATTTGATGAGAAATGGAAATGGAAATGAAGATAATTACAACCAAGAAGCATCACATATTACTATAATCAATGAGCATTTTTATCCTTATTCTCTTCTTATGGAATATTAATATATATTGAATTACATGATACTTTTTGTCTAGTTGTTCTTGGTTAATTTGGATAAGATCATAACAAATATGCTTAGTTGTGATGATAAAGTGCTTAATTATTATTATATGCTTCTTGTCAATATACATAGAGAAAACTTGATAGTTTTGATCTCTTTTTATCCCTATTACATATCCTTTCATGATGTATGCTTGAACTATGCCTTTTAGTTGTTTGGAACCTATGTTAATCATGTTTTTTCATAAAGGAAACTTTGAAAAGAGATATGCTACATACAAATATTTTAAAAGATTACTTTTTGATCTTTCTCAAAATTAGTTTGATAAAAAAAAAAAAAACTCAGTTTCAAATTACTTAAATGTTTTATATGAACTTGTTTGAAAATAATATTTCCTTTCATATTTATCCTAAACTCCTTTTCAATGCCTTAGAACACAAAAGTTTAGATTTTTATAAAAGTGTTTTAAAAGGGGAAGAAATTCAAATGTATTTGTTAGATTCAAAAAGATTTATATTTTCCATGCTTAAAAATAATTATATATTTTGATAAACATATATGTCTTGATCTCATAGGTGCTTCATGTTTCTTGTATATGCTTTAAATATCTTGATCACATATCATACTTACATAATTTTATGAATCACTGGTAAACAAACATGATTTTGATCTTGTTATCTTTACTATACAAGACTTTATGTTTAGCTTCTACTTTGTCTCATCAAAAGACATGTGGTTTGTATCTTTTACCTTAAAATGTGTTATTAATAGCATGGTTTGAGGGGGAACCTTTCTTATATTTGATCTATAATATGACTCATATTTATTTTGACATGAAGGTTTTTAATGTTTATTTAATTGTCATTTTAAAAAGTGTTAGCCTGGCTAGCTATACTGTCTTCTGTTTTGATGTTGAAAAATAATTTTAAGCAAAATCATATTATGTTTATAAGTTTATTGTTTGCTGAGTGTTGGCAAGTTCAAAGTTCACCAAAGGTTGCTTAAAAGATCAACATTAGTCTTAAGTTTTTAACTGATTTCACAGGATCTTTTGTAAATGAAATCTTATTTAGATTACTCAATCATATTTTCTAAAACAACTTATATTGAAGTAGAATAAGTTAGTTAAAATAAGTTTTCAATCAAAAGTTTTCAAACAAACTTTTTACATGTTCTTTCATAAGTCAAACTTTTATAAAAACTATTTTTCACTATGTGAATTAAT
>JANHAO010028056.1:0-10694 GCA_026873985.1 Saraca asoca
TCTTCCCCTGCCCTCTCTCTCTCTCTAGAAATTTCTGACTTCTCACCAGAGTTGACCATTTCAGCTCCAACTATGTTGTTGTCGAGCCCATTGCAACCCACTGTCTAGATCCGAGCCTCAACTATCGACCGAACTCCTCCCCTATCTTTGGAATTGGCTATGTGATTCCCGACAATCACGGGTGAATACCCAAACCCCCTTTTCTCTTTAGTCATTAGTTGTTAAATCGTAAATTCTCACAATGAGTTTATTTTGTTAATTATTATACAAATTATATTGAGTAGAAGGCTGACCGGAGCAGTTCCTTTGTTGTTTACAGTGTGTGCATCCTAGGTCATGCCTTGCCTTCCAATTGTTTGTCTTTTTGCCTAATTGTAATTTGTTTTGCCTAGGTTGTGATTTTCAATTAATAATTTACGTCAGGTTGTTGAAGTTTTGATTAAATTTAACACAAGCTCACGAGAATGCACGGGCTAGAGCCTAATATACACACATATATGTTCAAAATAGATTAATTAATAAATTATAATATATTTTATGTTAAGATATTGAGTTATATTATTCTATTTTTATTGGATGAAAAGTTAAAATAAATTTTAGTATGATATTTTAAGTTGTTAATTAAAGAAAAAGACATGAATATCCATAAAATGTTGTCTTTATAAATTTTTTATGTATAATGACCTAATGATTGTCAAAATGTTGCTTCTCTTGTAGGTTGGGGGTTCGAACCTTCACTTTTTTATATTAGAGAATTTTTTGCTGTTGTTGATTGCTTAAATGCTAAATCAGCTTAATGGCTCACACCAATTTGCTTTGATTTAGATGGTTTAGAGCAATCTGATATAGGCTAATTGGTAAAGTGATTCTATGACCTAAACTTGATCAGAATTTAGAGTGATTCATGGTTGAATTGATCAAATGATCCAATTTATTTTACATGGTAATAGTATTAAAAAAAAAAGAAAAAAAATTCTCCTTCGAGAATTTGATTAACAACATTGATGATAAGTCATTTATTGTCTACTTATTCTACATAATTTATATATATATATATATATATATATTTTAATACTTTACAAGAATTTGATGAACAACATAATGATAGATATTCCCTCTTACAATTTAAAGAAAAAAAATGTCAAAATAGCTTTTTATCCTCTAACTCTTAACTAAATTTCAATTTTACCTGCTAAAGTTCAAGACTATGTCAATTTACTTAGTTTTATTTTTGGGTTATACTTGGATATATACTAAAAAAAAAAAATTCATATAGATCCATACTTTCATAAGTTTTGTGGAAAATTTGTATACTTTCATAATTTTTTTATTAAAAGTTGTAACTTCTATGTTTAAATGAGAAAATTTTTTAAAGAATTTTTTTATGCAACATGGAGTTAAAACTTTTTATGTACCTATTACAAGTAAAATTTGTACACACTTATAATTTTTTGTAAACAAAGTTACATAATTTTATATAAAAAGTTATAACTTTTATGATTTTCATATTAAAATTTTACAAAAACTCACATAATTTTTTAGTACATGCTAAAACAGAACTCTTTATTTATTGAATGGTGTACACCAAATAAAATTTACATATATAAATTTAGTGATTAAATCAGATCAATCATGAAGTATGCAATGAGTAAAGATTGAATAAATGAGCATGTGGCTCATAATTATTTTAAAATTTTAATATTTTCATTCTTGAAAGATATTTTCTTAATTTCACCTTTTAAAGATAAACTTCTTTAATTTCGTCATTTAATGTTATAATTTAAAGTAATTTAATTAGACTGTCAGTTAACCTATTAAATTAGAAATAAAAAGGTTGACATGACAAAAAAAAATTGCCACTTTGACATTAAATGATGACATAAAAAATGCATAAACTTAAAATGATATGATATGAAAATACCCTAAAGTTCACCAACCTTAAACCCTATTTTGCAATAGCCTTCAAGCCAAATCTACCCCACTCACCACTCAAAACTACGCCACCATCCCCATGAAAATACCCTAGACTACATGCATAATAATAATAACACATAATAGAACCCATGAAAATATAACAAACCCTAGTAAAAATTTCACCAACATCCCCAACTTGCTACAATTTTTGCAATTCACCCATAAGAAATAGTGACAATATTTATTGTTCATTTTGTACTTAGGGCATCAAAAAAATTTCCTACCAAGTTTTCTTCTAATTGAAGAGGTGAGCAAAATGGGCCTTAAGCCACAATCATAAGTGGAATCAGTGGCAATTTTAGTAGAAGAAAAGGAAGTAGATGAATATCCTTTACTAAAATGGCTATCACACCCTCCATTTCCCCCATTGTGCTACTTTGCGGCTATGGAGTTGGTTGTGTGACTACTGTGCTATAAATGAAGAAGAATGAAATCCTAACATAAGATGAGTTGCTTCTCTCTTCTTATTCATAAGAAGAAATGATGCTACTGAGCTTAATTGGAAGGGGATTAAACATAATCAACAAAAATCTCATACCACACAAGCATAAGTACATCTATGTCAGCTTTTTGTTAATAATTTGAATGGCACATTGACTAAGGGACTGAATTGCACTAATTAATGTTAGTAAGGGATAAAATTGATTTAAAATATATCACAAGGATGAAATTGAGAAAATTTTCAAATGACAAGGATGAAAATGGATGTATTTTCTTAATATAAAAAGGAAATATGTTGTTTATTTTGGTCAAATAGGAAGTTGAAAAAAGATAAATAGAACAACACTATTTTTTATTTTAGAAAATTTTGTCTAGGGCTCTATTTTCATCAATGTTATTCTCTTATTTTGTAAGAAAAAAAAAAGAAAAACTTTATTTCAAAAGTTTCATGTAAATCTAATTGAAAAATAAAGAAATCTCAATAAATCTAGTTATGACATTCCCATTGGAATAAACCCAGTAGGAGTGTTAGTGGGCTTAGAAAGGTATTTTGGATAGATTGGACAAGGGTTTTAGGCCCTTTTGGCAGACTAGACCTAACCCAACTTATTGATCAGTCACATTTGGTCAACTAACCATAAGTGACAAGTCGACCGGTCACCTTTGTGAGCCTATAAATAGTGAGCACCCCTTATCAAAACTCACAATCCTATTTCTTTATTTCTATAGCTCTAAAAGATAGTAACACAATGAAATAAGGTTATGATTTGCGTTCTTCAAGAGTACGAACCTAAGGTAAGATTTTTGGCCTAAGGGCTTGATTTTTTTGCCTTGAGTTCATTTTTGCTTAGCTACTTACTTTTGTTTGATTTTCTTTTGTTGTTGCAAGATTTTTCCAACATCCTAGGAATAGGCCCTTATTTTAGGGAAAGGCTCTAAGGTTAGTGTTAATGGTAAAAAAAAAAAGATAAGAGTGAACAGAAGTCCTGCATCAATGGGAAGTCGGGTGGCCTTATGCTTTATAAGGTAGGGAGACACCCTCTCTCCCACTAAGGCACCTTTTAAGGACAAAACTATGAGATTTACCCAAAAAGGGGAGAGGCCAAAATGGATAATACCTCGTACAAGGCAGGCTCATTCTAACTATCAACATTTGGCATTATCTATGGGGACCCCCAATGCCTCGCCATGCACAAGCCCACCCTACTTGGGGGTCTTATGTTAATGGTAAAAAAAGATAAGGGTGAGCGGAATCCCACATTGATTAGAAGTCAGGTGCCCTTATGCCTTATAAGGTGCAAGGGGACACCCCTTCTCGTAATGAGGCATTTTTTGAGGACAAAACTGTGAAGCTTGCCTAGAAAGAAGAGAGGCCAAAGTGGACAATACCTCGCATGGGGCAGGCTTATTTTGATCATCATCATTTGGCGTCGTCTATGGAGAACCCTAATGCCTCGTCACGCACAAGCCCACCTAACTTGCAGGGCTTATGTTGAATGATGATAGTCGAAATAAGTCTACCCCATGTGAGGTATTGTCCACTTTGGCCTTTCTCTTTTCTAGGCAAGCCTCAAGGTTTTGTTCTTAAAAGGTGCCTCATTAGTAAAGGGGGTGTCCTCCTGGCTTATAAGGCACAAGGCCACCTGACTTCTCATCGATGTGAGACTTCTACTCACCCCTACCTTTTTTTACCATCAACATAAGCCCCCTAAGTCAGTTGGGCTTGTGTGTGGTAAGGCATTAGGGGTCCCCATAGACGGTGCCAAATGATGATGTCGAAATGAGCCTGCCCCATACGAGCTATTGTCTGCTCTGGCCTCTCCCCTTTCTGTACAAGCCTAATGGTTTTGTCTTTAAGAGGCGCCTCACTGGGAGAGGGGGTGTCCCTTTACCTTATAAGATACAAGGCCACCTAACTTCTCATCGATGTAGGACTTCTGCTCACCCCTACTTTTTTCTTTTTTTTACCATCAACAGTTAGGTTTTGAGAAGACCTCTCTCCTCCCCAGGTGAGTAAAAGTCTTTACTTTTCGATTGGCTTCTTTTTAATATAAAAATTATATGTTAAGAAATATCCAAATATTTTGCTTATTTGATGTAATTGTGAAATAGGGTTAAGAAAGATTGAAAAAATTAAGTTTAGTGCCTTAGAAAAATTATGTGTTGATTGTTTACTTGAATGGGTGGCCTTCTTAGGATTGGAATTTTGATAATTTAAAAATTATAATTGGTCTCATAATTAAAGGTTGTTATGGGGGTTATCCGGACATATGGCAGGGGCCCAGGAAACAATAGGCCCAGAAGGAAAAGGAGTGGCCTAAACTTAGACAAGGTTGCTGAAGGCCTTGCAGCAGGACGCCAAGCACACAATTGCAAGTTCCAGATGATGAGGTCGCTGGCGAGCTCTCCTTCGTGTCTGGGAAACTGATCAAGTATTTGATGGGCACCGCCTAGAACATTTCTATCAGTCTATAGCCCCCAAGGGTCCGAAAATGATTTTCCTAGCATTTATTACTTACCGTCCAGCATTTAATGTTTTTACAAATGTAATCATAGTTGTATATGAATAAACTATTGCTAATCCCTCCCCATAAAGAGGGGGGACAGGAAAACAAAAAGAGGTAGACAAAGATAAAAAAAAGAAAGATACACGGAGACTCTCCCTAGTGACCCATTGCTATAAATTCCTTCGAGAAAGACAATACGACTCACCGTGGACGTAGGGATCTAATAGACTTTGGCCAAACCACGATAAAAACTCTTTCTTGTTCTACCCTCTCTTGTCTTGAATCTCTTTGCAAACCCATACGTGTCAACTAATAGAATGACAGCTCGATTTCCTGAACCCTCCGTTCACCGATTACCAAAATCGACCGTCAATAAAGGTAGACTTAAGTAGATAGAGCCTAATAATTATTAAGTAATTTTTTATATGCATAAACTTAGAAAGTCAATAATTATTCAAAAACTTAAATGCAAGATCATGATAAGCCAAGAACTGCTAACTTCTGATTATTGTCGTGAACTAAGACTTTAAGTTGGGAATGCCTAAATGCACTTAAGAGGAACCTATGATCATGAACACATTGAGTATGGAAGCATGTGTCATTTATGCCCCATTTTTATGGTGTGGGGCCTAAGCCACACCAATTAATGATATGTCTATTATGTTTCAATCCTCATATTCCCATTTTAATATATCAGTGTATGAAATCATGAGCATGATTGAATACTTGTAGTGCAATTGGGTGAGTTGCATAACTCTATTGTGTGGTTCATGCCTCCCTATTAGTCAATGGGTTAAATCGATGTTACAATGGCAAGTGACTCATAAATCATCCTACCTTAGTATTCATGATTTATATGTTACATGATCTATGAAAGTATGATATGTATGAATAAGTAAAGAATGTTGATATGGTGTATGCACAAAAATGAATGAAGGAGGATAAAAATGATTAAGTAGTATGATTTAGATCAGCTATAGAAGATTATGTATATGTATATGCATGCTACATGTTATATAAAGTTGTATGACTGAACGTTTTCTACCCAAAATTAAGGTAGAGTCTTTATACTCATTAAGCAATTGTGCTTAATCCCTATTGATTCATTCTTGTTAGAGAACGATATGTTTATTGCCCCTGAGTATACAAGGGAAACTTCTACATCTTAGAAGTAGGAGTAGACTTTTAGTTTGTGGGTATAATATGTGATAGAAAGGTGCCAACCAAACCAACCAACTTATGCTTAGAACTTAATATGTTTTAAGGATTCTTTTCCACTTGAGATTATGTTTAAATTTGATATTTTGGAAGCTATTGTTTATTTAAAAATTATTTTCCACTCGAGATTATGTTTAAATTTGATATTTCGAAAGCTATTGTTTATTTAAAACAAGTGTGCACTTTTATGTTTAATTCGATATTTATAAACTATTTTCTTATACTTCAAGTAAATTATGGATTTTCAAAGTAAAATTATGTTGTCAATAGCTCATGGGTTCTTGATTCATCATGAAATGAACCAAGCTAGTCTCACCCCTAAAATGGGGACACATGCCTAATGGTAGTTATTCTTTGAATTCTGAATATGATTATTATTTTTATGATTTTCATATGATATTAAGATGCCACAATGTCCAGAAATTTTTTTCATCTCTTGAGGAAAATGGATATCTTTAGAAAATATTTTTAATTCAATCCCTTTTTGGTATTTATGTTTTTAGAACAAGAAAATATCAAGATGCCATTATTATATTTACGATTTTTAATACTATTGTTCTGTACCATTATCGGTGAGGATTTGGGAATGAAAAATAATCAATCTACTTTCTTTTGGTATTTATGTTTTTAGAACAAGAAAATATAATAATTATTATGTGGAAGAATATCTATTGGTTTTGTTTATATTTAAAAAAAAAAATAATTCATGTTTAAGTGTTCAATTTGATGTCTGAAGAGTCTATGAAGTATGAAGTTTATCCAGTTGTATATATTGTGATATTATTGTTTAAGGTTTAATTGTTCATTCATATTATTTTTCTAAGTTTTTTTTTTTTTTTGTCCCATTCCCTGATAGGCAGTTTTTCCATTTTCATATTTTTTGTCAGAGCCTTACTCAATTTCTAATTTATTATATTGTAATACTAGTGGTCAATTATTTTACTTAATATATTATTTACATATATTACTTTATGTAATTATTATTATACTAGTTTTTAAGTTTTATAATAATAATTTTCTCATACAATTTTATTTATTAAATTTTTTCATAATTTTAATTTTATTAAAATTAAACATAATTATTTATTTTAATAAATCTGTGTAATACATGTTATTATATCTTATGAGGTTAATGGGATAATACATTAACCCAACGGATCATCACTTACCAATTCAAGGCTCTTATGGATTTGGATTATTTCTGACCAATTGCTTATTAGGTTGGACCATTGCTTTTTTTTTTTTTTTCTTGTATCAATTCTAATCTTTGACCAAGCAAATACCAATCCTAAACCAATCCGTTAGATCCAATCCTTGACACTTCTAAATTCTTCCCATATATCTAATTGAATGTTTTTGTTAACCCAAAACGTAACTCCCTTCCCTCGTGAGTATAAATAAGCAACAAGAAAGTCTTCTAGAGCTCATGTTTTGCCTTTAGTTTCCAACCTCTACCTTGAGGTATATTTTCACATACTTTTTAAACCATAATATAATTATGTTGCATTTGCAGTATTGCATTTTTTTTTTCAACTCAACTAAACTGTATCGCGACCATTTTTTGTTGCATTATAACAGTTTTGTCCTTTTTTTATGTAATTTTTCGTAATCACAACCATATTTTTTAAATCCATAATATTATTTATTTATTATTTTTAGTAATTGCTTTATATAATTATTATTATATTAATTTTTAAATTTTATAATAATAATTTTCTCACACAATTTTATTTTAATTTTATTAAAATTAAATGTAATTATTTTTTTAATAAATTTGTATGATACATGTTGATAATATTAAATATATAAACTCATTAAATATTATTTTAATATATCTATATATATTAATATTAATTTTAATATATATGTACACAAAATTATATCAATCCTAAGTCAACCCGTTATAGACCCAATTCATCTTGACACTTCTAAATTCTTCTCATATATCTAAATGAATGTTTTTGTTAACCCAAAATCCTAACTCCTTACTCTCATTAGTATAAGTAAGCAACAAGAAAGTCTTCCAGTAGTCATTTTTCACCTTAAGTTTCCCACCTCTACCTTAAATTATGTTTTCACATACTTTTAAAATCATAAAATAATTAATAAAATGCAGTGTTCTAAAAAGTTGTTTTGCAACAATGTTTCATTTGTAGTTTTTTTTTTAACTCAACTTAACCGTATCACGACCATTTTTCGTTCCATTATAACAGTTTTCCCCCTTTTTCATTCTCCTTTTTTATGTAATTTTTCTTAATCGCAACCATATTTTTTAAATCCTTAATAAAGTATAGTAAAAAACATACGACGGTGGTTGTAGTAAAACAGTTCAATGGAATAGCGGTAACTTGGCTGGTATGTTTTTGCTTGTTGACTAGTATCTTGCGTCATAGGGCGAAAATTTCTGTTATAACAGATAAGAATCAATCACTTCTACTTTTCGAACAGAAGTAATATTATGTTTGTTTTGTCAGAAAATATTTTTCACATGAATAATTTTATTTATATTTTAAAAAAATTAATATTTCAAAAGATGTTTTAACTATTCAATATTATATAAAAAGAATGTGAAGCAAAATAACATTCATTATTATAGGAGAGAAATTGTTTCCTCTCACTATCATGATATCTTGTATTATGTTGTAAATGAAATTTTGATTGAAGATGTTGTTTTCACCCTACAAATGGAGCCTTTGAGAAATAAGGGTAATGCTAGACAGCATATTGCCAAGAGAAACTATAATTGGAAAATATTTTTAACCCTACTATAATACTGAGACCTTTCAGTATTACTTTAAATATTATTTTTTAAAAAGTTAAAGAATTACTTTCTTAATTTTAAGATCCATTCAAGTATGATGTTAGAATAATTAACTTGTTAAAATATAATAGATAATAATATAAAAATTTAAATATTATGTAAGATTAAAAATATTTCCGTATAATTGAATTGACCCAAGACCCCGAAAAAATACTCTAAAAACGTTCTAGTACAAAATAGTCTCATCTAAGTGTGGCTTCAAAGCAATCAATATATCTTGTCCTTTGATTTTTGACCAAAAAAGAAAAAAAGTAAAATAGAAAGATTTTAAAGTGCCACTTGGGTCTTTGGATATTCGGTTCCACCTGGGATTTAATTTCTTAATTAATTAATTCAGTTATTTATTTCTAGAAATGAACATCAAATTTTTCTTAAAATATCATTTTATTACTGAAGTTTTCACCTTCCCTCTGTTGTGAATGAAAATTATATATGTAATCACATTTTCAGAATAGCTTTTTGGAATCCGTGATAATCATATATATAGGGCCACACAGAGAGTGTGTTAGTACTAGAATAATAGATAAATTAACAATACGACAAGATTAATACTTCAAGTCCAAAGTTTTATTTAAGGTGTAGTTTGTTTTAATTTTGAAGTGTGTAAAATAGTACCAGGTAGTACTGTTTTTTTAAAGGCAAGATTGCTATTTATATTAATATCACAAATTTGGTGACTTTTTATAAGAAATATGTTTACTTGCATTTGTGCAATTGCCATCAAAATTGACATACTTATTGTACTAACTGAAATAAGATATATATATATATATATATATGCAACATAGATAACAAATTGTTACAACAAGCATGCATGTTTCTTCATTGCAAGGAAATTAAAATGATTCCAATTTGCGGGGTAAAGTTTACGATAACATGAATCAAATCCAAGGGAATTTAATAAAGGAAACAATTGACCAAGCGATATTCTATTGCTGCATTACTTGAATAGCAGATAAGATAATATGATTTGAATCAAAGTAAGAAAATGAATAAATATACTAGCAATGGAAGCAGGAATTTGTCATGGAGTTTTGCAATATATAGTCACGTCTCCAAGTTACTTTCAATTTCTGACAAGGATTTATGTGCAACTCATTTCTAAATAGGCTATGCACGTTTAGGTTGTAGGATTGTATTCGTGTGAATTATCCTCGATCTAATTTGGTATGCTAGTTTAACTCCCTTGTTTCTACCATTGCATACAATTAAAGACAGTATAACCCTTGTATTTTATTTTATTTTTTTTGTTTAAATAAACGAAGCTAGACAACATAGGAAAGAAAAATAAAAACAAACTCAAACTTTAATCGTGCCAGGGGCATAGGCCCCAATTACATCATCTAAGAGCAAAGCATTAAATCTCATGTGAGAATTATTATAAACCAGTAATCCCAAAGAATGAGTTAAAGAATGAGAAGCCAACTAGTCACGAACTGCATTGTCCTTCCTATATGTATGTAATGGGATGTAGCTCAAATGGTTGAGTGTTCACTTTGCAAGTGAGAGGCACAGGGTTTGATCTCTTGCATTTCCATTATAAATTATATATCCATGTATTTTTGTAAGTCAGAAATCAACTCACAAGTTGTAACATCTAAATCAATGATAATTTTCCAAATATAAATAACCATAATGTTACCTAATTTTTTTATTATTACATTTAAATATTTTCATATATATGATAATATCACCAACAAAGAAAGTGCATTATATGTTAATTAATTTTGGGT
>JANHAO010028057.1:0-10715 GCA_026873985.1 Saraca asoca
TTGCATGGGACATTTCGTCGCTAAATTCCCTCACTAAATTTTCAAGGGATAATTCATCGCTAATTTCCCTCGCAAAATTTAGCGATGGATATCTTGCTTACCTCGCTAAATTTTAGCGACGCGCTATTTAGGGATGGATTTAGTGAGGGATTGTATCCCTCGCTAATTCTATATTAGCGAGGGCTTATCAATTTTTAGTGCCAGATTTCTAGTAGTGTTTTGAATAGTTGTGACAATCAAAGACTAGCTCAACTTTCTTCTCTTATTTAAGATAGGCTTCAAGATCACTTTTACCTTGAAAAGATGGGATGGTCATCTTGATATTATGAAGTTTTGAATCCACCCTTTCCCTTCTAGGTCTTTCATGTCTTCTACCCAAAGTGCCTCTATCCCTTCTTCTTTCATTCCTCTCAGTTTCATATGGAGAAGTGGACAACTCCTCTTCTTCTCTTTCAACTCTCCAATCCCCTTCATTGCTTCCATGTTGGCTATGAGTTCTTCTAGTTCTTCATATTTACTCCTTCAAATTGTTCTTGCATGGCTCTAAGAGTAAACATGACTTCATTGAGTTGAGATCCTCCACCTTCTATCTTTGAGCAAGAAATAAATTCTACAAAATAAATGTTAGAAAAGTATAGACATCACAAATCACACCCTCTCAAGTTTTTTTGATCACTCCACTCATGTTTTGTTCACACACTAGGCTTTTACCCTCTATTGTGCTCACATACACTTGCCTTTTACCACTCTAATCCTCTCCTCAAAGTCCTATGAGAACTAAGTGACAAATCTTGTAGTTTACAAGATGTGACAACCAAAATCACACAACACTCAAATCACTAAAATATAGCATGAACCAACAAGAAAAAAGAAGCAAGGAATGAGTAAGAAACATAAAAGAAATTGGATAGCACAAGGAGTGAAAGTTTTGGCCAGTACCAAAATTTTTAGGGTGTGGCAAAAAATTTTCAGGATATTCCAAGGAAAAATAGGGGAAAATATCAAGCAATTTCACCATACTTAGAGTTTTAAGCTAATATTTTGATCATACAATCTAACAAAAACATATTCAAGTTAATTATAAAGGAAATTAACTCAAAACAACCTACTAGATTGACTAGGACTAAGCTAAAAAAGTTGCAGAATTTCTTTGTTTTGTTAGACAACACTTGTTCTTCTTTTTGTGATTTTTCTTTTGTTCTTTTATTTGATTCTTTCTTGGTTTTTCTTTGTTTCTTTTGTTGATTTTCCTTTTGACACTTTTCTTTTTCTTTGATTTTTCCTTTTCATTACTGTTTCTTCACCTTTCTTTTGTTTTACTCAACACTTCTCTTTGCTATCCATAATTTTTTTTTATTTTTTCAGCAATTTGCATAACTTTAAGCAGCCCAAAGACAATTAAATTCAATCACAATTGGCCAATTTCCAATTATGTGTACTCAAAATGAATATGTTTAAGGTGCAAAACACAATCAGAACAAAGCTAAGCCAGCAACAAAAATTCTAGAGAAATTCAAGCCAAAGTTTCAACCAAGCAGAGCAAAACAAGAGACAACGACATTAAGTGATGCAATTATAGAAAGAAATGGTTCCAAATCACACCAAATGAAGTGTAATTTAGTCCCACACTAATTGACACACAAAAACAAATCAAAAGACACTTAAACAATTCAACAAATATTTGGAATGCAACAAGGAAAATAAAGACAATTCTATAGAAATTTCAATAGAACCTTTAATAGAACAAGCAAGGAAATGAAATAGAAATGGACAAGAAATAAGTAGAAAAGTTTTACTCAAACAAAGCTAACATCAAACACTTGCTTTGCAATTAAAGCGCACAATTTTTTTGCATAACATTGAAGCAGAAAATCAAAGAAAATGAAATGCAATAGTAAGCAAAAATCAAAACAAATTCAACGGAAAATTTAGCAACACTTGCAACTCATTTGTACACCAATGGATCAAGTAATTGAGCTTAAAAATGTACACAAAGATTCAAAGACATGTAAAAGTAAAAGCAAGGGAAAATAGAAGAGATATCATCTGAATTGGAGGAGCCAAAACTTTGATACCAAACTGATGTGATCTCCCATGGAGATGCTCATGGATCTATCTCCAATTCAGTAAATTCAGCAGCCAAAAATTAAAAGAAAAGGAAGGATATTCATGCTATACTTTAGAAAGGTAGGAGGAGAGTGATAAATGATAGAATTTGATGCCACAAAGAGGAGACTCTTTGATAAATCTTCAAGTTCTAGTAAGAATCTTAAGTGAACACTTGCTCAAAGAAGAACACTCTTCAATTCTCAATTCATCAAATTTGAATGGGGAACGAAACAAGCCTTCCCTAATAGCTCTCACTAAACCATAGTAGGCTGAACTAACAAAGTAACAAGCCCAAGAAAAATACTAAACAAGTCAGCCAAAATAAAAAGCCTAAGCTATTACAAAAAGTCCAAACAGAAACCATTCCTATGCAAAGTAAAAAAGCTGGATTCACTTGAGCCTCAATGTTGACCTTCAAAACTACATAACTTTATTATGTTTAAAGCTTGAAACATTGGGCTAGACCTTAGAGACCTTTGGGATTTGATTTTATCTCATTTGACCCCATGAAGCTTTAGTTATGACTCAATCATTGTGGCAAGGTCAACCTAGATGAAAAACACTAGGCAACTTCATGGTAAATTATGAGGCTCCAAATGGTAGGATTAGGCTTTGGCCTCAGCATAAAAGTTGTAGATATTTCTCTTAGATTTCCAACTATATAAAGATCAACCCAATCTGACATCTAGAGCTCAAGTTATAGCCCAAAACCTAAAATAGTGTTAAAAATCCAGCATTAAACAATTAATTCAATTAATCTCCGAAATCACAAAACAAAGCCAATTTACTAAATTAAACTTAATTAGCATCCTACGAGGTAGAGCATGAGAGGAAATAAATGGGAAAATATTTTTCTCATCGAAAAGCCCTTGATAGCCCATTGAGTGATCCATTGAGTTTCCATCAGGCATGCTTAATCTGTCAGGGTCTCTCTTTATGAAATTTATCAAGCAATTTTTCCTTCTCAACTCTCCACTAGCTAAGTCCTTAGGAAAAAATATTGTTGTGGACTTTGGATGATTTTGATAATAGTTGTAGCCTTATTTTAAGATATGGATCAATCATATCATTGTGCTAAAGCTAGGTTTCTACTTGTAAGTAGCACATAGATTGACTATGATGTCAAGTGGACCAGAACTGCTGCACCTCTCATGGATAAAAGCTTAGTTGTTGTTATTATTATAGTTGTAGCTTTACTTTATGTTACTTCCTATTATAAGTTTCATAAAATTGCTAGGATGCCTTTCTTTTAGGGATTGAAAACAGACTATAAGACTTTGCAACATAAAGGCGAGCAAGCTCAGTAAATCTCTCTCTTCTTAATGAAAGTGCAACTAATCTTACTAATCTCCATTTTGGAATACAAGATAGCCATCCAAAAGAGTCACAACACTTATTCCCATGCTTTGCTGATCCAAGTCTTCTTTTTTTATTTTTTTCCCAATTTTTGACAATATTCAGAGTTAGTAGAGATTAAGAATTGGCTCTAGTGATCCAAGATGATTTTCTATCTAAAAATAAAGTATATTAGTGGGTATTTAAAAGTAAAAAATGATAATCTAAAAATGGTTTAAATGTGTCAACATAAAGAATTCCATGCTGGTGTTCGTAGGGAGGCTAGCTTATATGACATCTAATTTTACCGATGCCACATGTCAACTTCATATGTATTGATTTGTAATAGTTGCTTTAAGTGATGACACTGATCTATTATAATTTGGAGGTTAACTATATGAGTTGTATGGATATAGCTTAGACCTATGAAACTAAAACTTTTTGATGAGAACATGGAGGCCCAAACCAAGGATCACCAAGAAACCTTGCAAGTGCCAAGTGGACTAGTAACTAAAGCTAAAGTAAAGATGATGAAAGATGCAATCCATTGGTTTTGTCACATATTTTGGAGCTTGCATGAGGAGCTAGGACTTAGAGGATCAAGGTTTATTTTTTTTGGAAGCTTTGCTATCCACTTAAGGGACCATTTGAGCGTCATGTTGGAACAACCATAGCCAGCCATTAAGGCTGGAATATGGCTGGTCATTTTGGTTCATTTTTTATTATGGGCCACCTTTGAGACCTTTTGGTATTATTTTGGGGCTGTTTGATCTCTTGTATTTTTCTACTTTGGTGGCTGATTTATGACTAATATTTGGGCAAGTTTGGTGGGCTATTTGATGCCACCTTTGTAGTATTTTTGGGGCTGATGTTTTGGCCTTGTTTTAGACTAAACTTGTTTATTTGTTTGGCTCGTTTGCATATTGTTTGGTTAGGCTTGTGTAGGACTTTAGTTCATCCCATTAGTGAGCCTAATTACTATTAGGGAAGGCATGTTTCCCTTACCATTCTGATTTGACTAATTTAGAAATTGAAGAGTGTTTCTTCTTGTGAGAGTTCCTCTCCTAGGGTTCATGATAGAACTTGATACTTATCAAAGAGATTACTCTTTTTGGTATCTAAATTCATCACTTATCACTCTCTTTCTTCCTATTTAGAGTGAGGTCTGAACATCCTCTTTTTATTTCAATTTTTAGTGTTGAATTTAGCTAAATTTGAGAAGGTCCATAGGTATCTCCATGGGAGATCACATCAGTTTGGTATCAGAATTTTAGATCTTCCAATTTAGGTGATATCTCTGCATTTTTTCTCTTCTTTTTGCTTCCATTTTCCTTCACTTTCCTTGTTGTGATTCCCTGAATTTTCTTGTACATTTTTGTGATACATTTCTTACATAATTACCATTCAATTGCATTCCAATTTGTTTGTTATCTTGCTATCAAATTCTGTTGGTCTTCTACCTAAATGTAGCTTCAGATTTTCCTTCAATTTTAAGCAGAACAATTTTATGATTTAAGTGCACACCAAATGCTTTATTTTAGCTTTGTGTGATTGCAATTTTTCCACTCATTTGATTTCATTTCTTTGTCATTTATTTGCTTGTCTTGTTGAAGGTTTTGCTAATAATTCTATAGAATTTTCACTCTTTTATTGGTTGCATTTCAAGTGTTTGTTGATTTGTTTTAGTGCCTTTCGCTTTATTTTTGTATGTTAATTGGTGTGGGACTAAATTACACTTTATTTTAGCATGGTTTGGTGCCATTTCCTTGTCAATTACATCAAGTTTTAGTTGCTATCCCCTATTTTCCTTACTTTGATCGAAAGTTTAAGTCAATTTTCTCCAACATTTTTGCGGCTATCCTAGCTTATTTGTGATTGTGTTTTACATCGAAATCATCTTCATTTTGAGTAAACTTAATTGGAAGTTGAATTAGGACAATTGTGGTTGATTTAAATTGTTAATGCCAGCACAAATATTAAGAAACTAAGTGCTGAAAAATTCTGAATAACAAACAACTTGTTGAGAAAAAAAAAGAAAGAAAATAAAAGAGTAGTGGAAAAACAAAAACAAAGTGTGAAAGAGTAAAAAAAAAGGAAAAGAACAAGTATGAATAAAAATCAAAAGAAGCAAAAGAAAATTTACACAAAAGAAAGAACAAGTACTAGCCAACCAAAGAAAACTTTTCTACAACATTTTGAGCTACATTCAAGTCAAAATACTTGTCTATTTTGAGTCAAATTCCATTGTATTTAGCTTGAATATGTTTTTGTTGGATTACATGATCAATATGCTAGCTTAGAAATCTATGATTGTAGTTACTTGACATTTTCCCTTGCTTTTCATTCAATTCCCTTGAAAAGTTTCTGCCTTACCCTTGAAAATCCTGGTTTGGTTGAAACTTTTTGTCCTTGTGCTATCCAATTCTTTGTGCTTTCCTTGTTCATTCATTGCTACTTATTCATGTCAGTTCATGCCACATTTTTAGTGATTTGACTGTTGTGTGATATTGAGTGCTACATTTTACAAACTCCAAGTGTGGTAACTTTAGTTCTTATAGGACTTAAAGGAGAAGACTAGAGTGGTAAAAGACAAGTGTATGTGAGCACAATAGAGGAAGAAAAAAGCCTAGTTGTGTGAACAAACATGAGTGGAGTGATTTAAACATTTGTGAGGGTGTGAATTTGTAAGGTCTAAATTTTCCTAACATTTGTTTTGTAGAATTTTATTTTGGCTTCAAAGATGGAAGGTAGTAGATCACAACTCAATGAAGTCTTGTTCATTCTTAGAGAAATGCAACAACAATTTGAAAAAGTGTATGTGAAACTTGATGGACTTGGAGAAAGAATAACAAATGTGAAAAATCATAGACATTCTCATGAAAGAAGAGCTAGAAGAACACATGACTAACATGGTAGCAATGAAAGCGATTGGAGAGATGAAAGGGAAGAAGAAGAGCTACCCACTTCTCATTATGAAATTGAAAGAAGTGAAAGAAAACGGGATAAAAGACGAGAGAGACCAAGAAGAGAAAGGGTGGATTCAAGCTTACACAATATTAAGATGACAATTCCATCTTTTCAAGGCAAAAATGATCTGAAAGCCTACCTTGAATGGGAAAAGAAAGTGGAGCTAATCTTTGAGTGTCATAAGTATTAAGAGAAGAAGGCGAAACTAGTGGTTGTGGAATTCATGGATTATGCTATCATTTGGTGGGATTAGCTTGTGCAAAATAGGAGGAGGAGTCTTGAAAGACCATGGCTACTTAGGAAGAATTAAAGACTTTTATGAGGAAGAGATTTGTCCTATGACACTATTGTAAAGAATTATACCAAAAGCTTCAAAGTCTTAATCAATGTTCCAAAAGTGTTGAGGACTATCACAAAGAGATGGAAGTGGCAATGATAAGAGCAAATATGGTGGAGGATAGAAAGGCCTCTATAGCATGGTTTCTTTATGGGTTGAACCATGACATTGCCAACATAGTTGAGCTACAATACTATGTGAAGCTTGAGGATATGGTACACATGGCAATGAAGATAAAAAAACAAATCAAGAGAAAAGCTTCTTTCAAGTACACTTATCAATCAAATTACTCTCAGAAGTCTAATTGGGATAAGAGGCAAGATCAAATCGATTTCAAGGCCTTCAAAAGGCAAACAACCAAAACTTTATCCAAAGCCAAGGTGGAAGATTCAAAAGGCAAAAACAAGTTGGAGGTGCCTCAAAAATAAAGAAACATCAAGTGTTTCAAGTGTTTGGGTCACAGCCATTATGCTTTTGAATGTCCTAACGAGAGAGTCACAATATTGAAAGGCAATGGAGAGGTGGAGTCTGCTAGTGAGCATGAGAGGAAGGAAGAGAAGACTGACTCTAGTAGTGAAGAGAGCATTGAACTATAAGAAGTGGTGGTTGAAGGAAAGGCACTAGTTATGAGGAGAGCTTTGAATGCCCAAGTTAAAGAGGGACATGAAGAACAATGGGAGAACATTTTCCATGCTTGATACCATGTTCAAGGAAAAGTTTGCAATATGATTGCAGATGGAGGAAGTTGTGCTAATATTGCTAGCACAATCATGGTTGAAAAATTAGCTTTGCCTACCCTAGATCATCCCACTCGTTACAAGCTTCAATGGTTGAATGAAAGTGAGGAGATAAAGGTCTCAAAACAAGTCCTAGTTTTATTCTCTATAGGGAGGTATAAAGATAAAGTGTTGTGTGATGTTGTTGCAATGCAAGCTGCCCATTTACTCCTTGAGAGGCCATGGCAATTTGACCATCATGTCACCCATGATGGCTACCTAAATCGATAGAGCTTCATGAAGTACAACAAAACCATTACTCTTGTGCCCCTTACCTCTAAACAAATTTTAGAGGATCAAATAAAAAGAGAGAAAAATAAAGGAAAAGACAGTGAAGAAAAAAAAAGAAAGAGTAGTAAAAGAAAGTTAAGGGAAAGTGACAAAAAAAGAAGAAGTGGAGTGTCTTTGCCAAGGCTAGTAATGTTAGGCAAGTTTTGTATTGTAATAAGCCTATGCTAGTTCTTGTGTGCAAAGGTGCTGTTTTGAATGATGAACAAGAAACTAATGATTTGCTTAGTGCCATTGAGTTTATTTTATAGGAATATCAAGAGGTGTTCCCCAAGGAAGTACTCCATGATTTGCCACTATCAAGAAGGAATGAGCACCAAATTGATTTCATTCTTGGGGCCTATATTCTCAATCGACCAGCATATAGAACAAATCCTAAAAAGGTCAAAGAGATTCAAAGGCAAGTGGAGGAGCTCATGGCAAAAGGCTACATTCGAGAGAACATGAGGCCTTGTGTGATTCCGATTTTGCTTGTGCCTAACAAGGATGGTGTGTGTTGATTGTTGGCCAATCCACAAAATAATTGTAAAGTAAAGACATCCTATCCCAAGTCTTGATAACAAGTTGGATGAATTCCATGGCTTTTGTATTTTCTCTAAAATTGATTTGAAACATGGCTATCATCAAATTAGGATGAGGCTAGGCAATGAATGGAAAACCACATTTAAAACTAAGCATGGTTTGTGTGAGTGATTGGTTATGCCTTTTGGTTTAATAAATGCCCTTAGTACATTTATGAGATTAATAAACCATGTCTTACATGCTTTCATTAGAAAATATGTGGTTGTCTATTTTGATGATATCCTTATTTATAGCAAAAGTGAATGTGAGCATGTTGAACATTTGAAATGTGTTTTGCAATGTTTGAAGAATGAGCAATTGTATGCTAACTTTCAGACATGTTCCTTTTGCTTGAAAGAAATTAATTTTTGGGGTTATGTGGTGGGTAGCAATGGGATTAAAATGGATGAGGAAAAAGTGAAAGCCATTAGGGACTGGCCAGCCCCTAAAATTATGAGTGAAGTGAAGAGTTTTCATGGGTTAGCTAGCTTCTGTAGGTGGTTTGTGAGAGATTTTAGTATCATTGCAACCCCATTGATCAAATTGGTTAAAAAGAATGTAGGTTTCAAGTGGGAGAGTGAGCAAGAGAGAATTTTTAACTTGTTGAAAGAAAAATTAACTCCAACCCCCTTTACTTGCTCTTCTTGATTTTTCAAAAGCTTTTGAGATTGAATATGATGCATCAGGACTTGGTATTGGAGCTATGTTGATGTAGGAAAGGCTTAATGGAGCAGCCCTCAACTACCTAACATATGATAAGGAGCTCTATGCATTGGTTCAGGCATTGGAAACTTGGCAATACTATCTATGGCCAAAAGAATTTGTCATCCACACCGACTATGAGTCCTTGAAGCACTTAAAAGGTTAAGGGAAGTTGAACTAAAGGCATGCAAAATGGATGGAGTTCATTGAGAAGTTTCCTTACACCATCCAATAAAAACAAGGTAAAGAGAATATGGTAGCCAATGCCTTTTCTCACAAGTATACCCTCATCTCCACTAAGCAAGCAAAATTGTGAGGGTTTGAATACCTTAAAGAATTGTATGCTGATGAACTTAACTTTGCTAGTGTGTTCAATGCTTGTCAGAAAGTAGGTTTTGGAAAATATTTTTGGGTAGATCGCTATCTTTTCAAAGAAAACAAATTATGTGTGTCTAAGGGATCTTTCAGGGACTTGCTTGTTAGAAAGGCACATGGGGGTTTTGGTGGGACATTTTAGCATTGCTAAAACATTGTTTATCTTTCATGTGCATTTCTTTTGGTCAGGCATGAAGCATGATGTAGAAAAGCTTTGTGGAAATTCTATCACTTGTAAAGAAGCTAAGTCTGGAATCATGCCTCGGGGCCTTTATACCCCACTCCCAATTCCTAATTGTCAGTCCTAATAAAGATAGTTAGAAATTGCAGAAAGAAAATGGATCTTGCCCTTATCTCATTGGAGATTCGTATACACCAATATCAAAATCGAATTATGTTGATTGGATATATAAAGATGTAACAGTTAAAAAATATACAAATGATAAAGATAGATATTTAGCAACAAAAATAGTTAAAGTGCAGATGAAGAAAAAGTATTAAACATAGATATTTTAAAATTGTTCAACTTGAATTGAAACCATAATTCAAGTCTACTCCACTTGATCTTTCTCAACCAAAAGACCTCTAAATTAACACAAAAAACTATCAGGATTGACAGGCTCCTAAAATGCCAGTCTTTACAACAAAAACACAAGATATTGTCAGGTTTCTTGCTAACCTAGAAGATTTACAACAAGCTCTTCTAAACCTATACAGATTTCTAAACCCTAAAAATCTTAGATAAACAAAATAGAATTGAAGAAAAGAGTTGGAAATACAATACCAACATTTGAGATGAAAATCTCAAAACAACTTTGATAAGCTGAAATAGATTTAATCCAGAAGCCTTGTGAAAAATTGATGATTATAGAAGCAGATGAAGTTTTTCTCTCAAATAGTAGTTTTTGCACTTGATTCATATGAAAAATTATGTGAAAAGCTTGTATACATAGAAGGTAGTTGGGCCAGAATAACTGTCATAACCATCTGTAATAGAAAAATAGTTTTCCAGTTTATGCATCGATGTAACATTGATTATGGTCTGTTATTCACTAATGCATCGGCGTGAAATCGATGTATAATGTGTTGTTTGAAGACTGTACATTGATTACAACATCGAAGCACCCATATTTCCAAACCTTCGGTAAGAAATTTTATTCGATACATCGAAGTGACTTCAATTTGACTGTGAAATTTTGCTCGATACATCAAAGTGACTTCGATTTGACTATGAAGATTTTTCACAGTTCTTTAGTGCATCGATG
>JANHAO010028058.1:0-10704 GCA_026873985.1 Saraca asoca
TTACTTTGCTGATTTGGATTCATCTCTTCGAATTTTGGATAAATCAATTGATGTATAAACTATTTGAGTGAATGAAGATTTTTTTACATAGAATGGATGTGGGGTGTTTAATGTAGAATCAGAGCACTAAGAATCGATTACCTAATCGATTCAAGCATGCGAATGGATTTGCTAATTGATTCGAACAAAGTTTCAAACATTCGGTCAAAAAGTTGAATAAGCTAAACATTCCGGAATCGATTCGCTAATCGATTTGCATGCGTGACTCATCAATGAATCGATTACTTAATCGATTCTTTGCAAAACCGTTGCCAGTTATAAATCGATTCAGACAAATTCCCCCTAACAACTTTCGGTTAGAAAAGCTTAAATATTTAAAGCACGAATCGATTCATGAATTGATTCGTAAATGAAATTCGAATTGATTACATAATCGATTCGTGTAGTTGCATTAACGAATCCCGGCGTTGTCCACTAGTGGAAAAATCGTTGCCTATATTAGCTTACAACGGTTTGTATGTGTTGCATGTAAACATTGAAAATCGTTGCCTACTATGTGCAGAAAATGTTGTTTATTGTTGAAAAAACCGTTGTCTATTTATTTTAAGCAATGGTTTCTGAACGTTGCAAAATATTGAGGAACCGTTGCAAAAAATAATATATGAAACCGTTGCCTATAAGTGTGGCTTAGGCAACAATTTTTGCCCGTTGTAAGAAAACCTCAAAAAATCGTTGCCTAAAATAATAGGCAACGGCGGATAAGGGAACAGATGAAAACCATTGCCAATAGATTTAGGCAACTGTTTTCATAGTTTAAGCAACGGTTTTCAGCCATTGCCAAAGGCAGAAAATGTTGTAGTGACAAAATTTACCAAGTGTGACATAACTTATTGGTTTATTTAGGCCTAATTATTAAAATTTAAATAAATCTTACGTAAGCCTATAAGCTTAAGCATAATAAATTGCAAATAGACCTCTTAGTAAAAAGAAATACAACAATAAATTTGTTGAATAAACAATACATTAAATGAAATTTTGTTTCTAATTTCACTAAATAAAATTAAGAGTAATAGATTAAGGCAAGGTACTAAAATTAAAATTGTGAAGTTATATTTTCAATGAATATAAAATATAAATATTGAAAATATATTTGAATATATATATATATATGTAATATATATACACATAGAACTTAAATTTGATCCACCGTTAGTGTAAGCATGTTTTATACTATCATTCACTTATGTGTTGTCCTGTAATTAGAAAACTATTAAAACTTTTCTATTGTTTGGAAAAAAAAAATCATTACTCTTAGTTTCTTTTTAATGATGTAGCATCTTTTATTCATAGATAGTACGAAAATTTTTACACTAACAATGGATCGACTTTAAACTCATACACATATAGTTAAACAAGCTAGCCTAACAGGCTAACAAGACAGCTCCAAAGTTAAATAAGCTAAGCTTGTTTATTAAATAGACCAATATAATGGCCTAAGCTGGATCTATTTAATTAAATAAATAAGTCAAGTCAGGTCTTTAATGAGTGAGGTTATAGGCTATTCATGAATAGTTTGGTTTATTTCCACCCTTAGATTTGGGTATAAATAGTATAATTTTTCATGTAATTTTTTATTGAATTTGTCACATATATTGTTTAGACAATATTTTTAAATTTGATAGAATTGTAAATGAGTGGAAGTAGGCTATGTCAAGTTAGATTTTGTTTAAAATAGGCTAAGTCTACATAAAACATTAGGCTTAAACCTATTCTATTTTATATATAAAATATATGAGCCATCTTTGTAGAGTATATTTTAATTGATATAACCTAAATTATTTTGTAAAATGAGGTAAAAATTAGGTCTAAACTTATTCTATTTTACAAATAGATTAGCTGGTATAGGTTAGGTAACTTTTTAAGTATGGAATCAATTTGATAAAATGATATATGAAGATGAGATACCAAGAGTAAGATGCAAAAAATATGCAAGTGAAAAAGTTAATAGAACATGTTTTAAAACACTAAATATGAAATGTTACTTAAAAAATTGCGCCTCATAAGAAAATAAAAAAATCTGCTAATTCTATTAAATGTTAAAAATAAATTAAAATTTTAAGATCAGAGTTAAAATATAATTTTAAAATTTTTAATATTAAGAATTGTTTTCTAATATTAGTAGCAAAATAGTACAGTGACAGAGAGGTTGTAGTTGTAAGAAAGTACTTGGGGTAAAAGTGATAGAAGAAAATAACATAAAATAATTATGACCAAATGGATAATTTGATAAATCGGGTCATACCATTTATCATAAATTAATTTATGATTTATATAAAATTTTAATTAGATTATAAATAAATAAATAATAATCTATTTATTAGTGATTAGATCTTAGATGATTCAAACCATCCCTTTATCACCCTAATTTAAAGGCGCGATCTCATTGCCATTTTAACGTGAAGGGGTTGTTCGTCACTGTGTCCTTCATTATCCCCGTTTTATTTTTTGGTCAGTCTTCATTATCCTTTTGACCATCATAGTTGTTTGTGCATTTACCTGAGTTTCATAATTAATTACTTAAAATCAGTCACAGTCACTTTATTATGAGTACGGTTTCAAATTACAAATGCGATAATTCGTGATACTGTTATTGCTGTTTATGTGAGTTTTGCCTCCCTAATTCTTAAGTCTACATTTATGAATATTGAAATTTGAAAAAAATAATGTATTACAAATTAATTAACATAAATTAAATTAAATTATAACATTTTATTTTATATTTAAAAGTTAAACAAATATTAATTTTTATTAAAATTACAAAAATATAATTTTATTATAAAAGTATGTTTGAATTTAATGCCCGGAACACTATAACCAAACTAGAAATCCACCCATGATAACAGAAAACTAGTTTAATTACGGTGAGATGTACAGATGATAATATTATATAATATTTATTATATTAGATTTAATATATTAACATTATTATTTAATTTATTTTATTTTAAAATTGTACAAATAATTTTAAAGGATTATTGCTACAATCACTACTTGAAATAGGCATTTTATAATTTCAAATTAAATAAAATTTGGTATGCTTGATATATGTCAGTAGAAAACATAAAAATTGATTTTAAAATCTATGAGTGAAAAATTCTTTAATTATTTAATTTTCTTAGCAATATTATGAAATCAATAATAGATAAAGACTTAATTTGCCAAACAACTATAATTAATGAGCTTAAAAAAATATAGACACATTTGTAATATCCGATAATGACGTTTTAAAGAAAAATTTATTGATTTTTTTAATCAAAAAATAGATTTTTTTCAAATTTTAGTTTAATTTAAATACATACAATAAATAACATCGAGATATAATTAAATCATATAATTGACCTTTTTTTTATCAAATAATCTTAGATAAATATACAAAATCTAAGGAATAGTATAAAGAAAAATTATAGAATTGATTTAAAAAAATTGGAATAGACAAAAAATACATTAGGGGTATTATAAAAATGTTGACAGTGGATTTCGATTCTATCCAAATCCAGCCAACCAAAAGGATTCTTGTGGACTCATATTGTAATCTGGTTATGTAAATGAAGAAGGAAAGGATGGAGAGGAAGAACAGCGAGAGTGCAAAAGGATTTTTAACATGATTCAGTCAAAATTGGGCAGCACCGGTCCCTATATCTACGGATAATTTTTATTGCTTTGGTGAAATTTCTATAGAGTTATAGTACATGAATTCAGAATGTCTTACAGTAATCTCTGATGTCGGCTTGTCGAGACCGTCAAATTAAAAATTTATAAAATCAGGTTACCTAACTACTTGTAGTATATGGCAATATTGAGTCGAACCCAAAGATCATTTGTGGATAATATCAATCAAATTAGGAGATGTACATTGGGGGTTGGCAGAATCTAAGCTAACAGAAACTACACTAACAAAATAGAAATTAAACTAGAAATAGACAAGCAACTAGCTAAGGGAATTAACTTGATATCAATGCATCCTACATCACTAAATATTCATTCAATTGTTGATAATTATAACAAAGATCCCTGAAATGATTAATGAGTTTTATGCAAAGCTCAGCCACAAGTAATCTATTAAAATCTCAGTGCATTACTTAGTTTTCTTATCCTCTTCTACAAGTGATTATCAAAATTTCAATAACCATATTAATATCTAAATCAAATGGATGCATTCAACTTAGATATCAGAATAAAAACAAAGAGGACGGGAAGAGAAGTGACCGGCAATTGGAATGCAAAATGAAGGAACAAGATCTCTACATTAATCTTCAAGTGTCAACCCTTGGATGATTACAAGATTTAGCTTTCCATGGAGGCCCAAAAATATAGAAAAAAAAGGGAGAGCAAAAGCTTGCTCTTTGCACGAAAAAGAACCCTTAAAACTACTACAAAAATTGAACAAAAAGACTCTCAAGCAAAAAGACTTTGCCCGGGTAAAGGGAGAAGCTAGTTGCATGTAGATGGATAGGCAATGATGGCTGCTGGTGTAGTCTACTGCTGCCATTGCATGTGGTGCCCAATGCAAACTGCTTTCCTTATTTTTTCTTCTGACTTTTAGGTCTCCAGCTGGCTGTGTGTTTGTTGGATCAAAGGATGGTGAAATTGGCTCAAGATCCATATCAATTGGGGCCTTAAAAGTCTAATTTTGCAAAGCCCATTTTCGCAGCATTTCTACCCCTAAATTGCAGCTCATATTACATGCCCATATTGACATTTTCAGCTCAGGAAGTCTTTATAGGAATTGTGGCTTTATGTCTCAGCTTCCATTTGGGCTTCATTTCACCTTAATTGGACTTCTATATCTCTAGATATAATCTACTGAATATTCAAAGGTCAGGCTACCTGAGACAAAATTCTAGTCTTAACTTCAACTCTAATTTCAGATAGCTAATTTCGTGATTTAGCCTTTGAGGTCTTCATGAAAGTTGTAGAGTCATCTCTTACACATCAATTGGACAAGTGTATCTCAAGTTATGACCAGATTATAGAAACTACTTAAGATGACTGAAAACTGTAGAATTTTATATAATGCATCCAATTGACATTACACTATAAATACATGCTAACACAGCTGGAAACAAGCAATTTTAGACCTTAAAATGCTAAGTGAGAGGACAATTAAATGTGTCAAATATTTTGTTACAATCTCCCTCCTCTTATTTATAGTGGCTAGGAGATTACAAATGTAATTACACAAGTTATAATTCTATTACATCGAATAATAAATGTACAAGACGGCCTAGACTATTGCAAAATGACTTCTACAGGTTCTTTCTGCGGTGGGCCCCTAGTGAGCTACTTTTTATAGGTTGGACTTGCAAATTGAGTCTGAGAATGGAAGAACGCCTTGTGCTTGACGCCTTGTGCTACTTTTTATAGCTAAGGCTCTTGTTTAGAATTGCTACTGACCTTGACTACTGAGGTTGAGCTCACGTTTGATGATTTGAGCTCGTGTAGAGGAACTACTAGCTACACGAGCTAGGGTTGTGGCCTTGGCTTAGTCTTTTGCTCCAAGCTCGTGACTAATGATTTAGTGCTTATGCTTAGCAACCTGGATCCTCGAGCGAGTTGAACTTTCTCCATCTGGACTTGCTTGCTAGGCTTTTGCCAGCACATTTTGCATGGCACCAAAAACCACCCATAACATTAGCCCCTAGCTCTTAGTTTGCTTTACAGATTAGGAGCTAAAACTTGCTAGCAAAAGCCAGTGATTGTCGCCTGAACGCTGCTTCTTAGCTAGCTTGAGTTGAATGCTCCGATAGGTCTCATAAGAGCTATGAGTAATTAGGTCTAGGTCTAAGTGCCATAGTGCTTTAACTGGACTAGAGGTTGTAGTTGGTAGCGAGTTTATTTTGGGCATCTCCACGCCTTAACTAGACCAGAAGTTGTAGTTGGCAATAAGTTTATTTTGAGTGTCTTTATGCCTCAATTGGACCAAAGGTCATAGTTGGCAATGAGTTTATTTTGAGCATCTCTACGCCTTAATTGGACTTAAGGTGATAGCTGGCAACGAGTTTATTTTGAGCGTCTTCATGCCTCAATTAGACCAAAGGTCGCAGTTGGCAATGAGTTTATTTTAAGTGTCCTCATGCCTCAACTAGACCAGAGGTCACAGTTGGCAATGAGTTTACAAATGATACTTGAGAAAATTGGCCGTATACGAGCTCAAAAGATTGCACATGCTTAACAGTGAAAAGCACAATGCATACATGTAAGCAATTTAGGGCAACACCAATAGAAAACCAAAATTTCTTTTAATAAAGACAAAAAGGAAAGCTCAGGCACTAATTTCTAAATATCATTACAAAATGGTTCTCATTGTGGAGGCTTACCCTTGATCGGGATCCCCTTGTTGGGTTCACTGCCCTACATGTCACACCAAATACTCTGTTAAGTGGCCTCTTCTGATCAGGTACTCAATGGTATCTCTGAGTTCCTAGCAATTTGAGCTTCCATACCTGACCTCGTTGTGATAAGCACAAAATTTTTCTTTGTTTCTTTGTCTATAGGGAACCTTGGAAGGGTTGGGTCTCTCAAAGACCTCTCTATCCCTTTCTATTATGAATATCCTATCCTGAGTGTCAGACAAGATACTATAATTCACATGGAAATCTTGATGTAGAGGGCGCTCATTTCTAACCTTCTTTTTAGACTGCCAATCAGCGTCATTCCTATGATCACTTTTGCCATTACCAGAGTTATTCCTCTTTTTGCTTTGCTTGGTATCACCTGCCTTACTCTTTTAATCGAGCTTACTTTAGCTAAAAGTTTCCTCCCATCTGATTTGTTTGGCAGCTCAGTCATATAATTCACCTAGATCTACTGCTAGGAATTCCTATATACTTTTAAATAGCTTTCCATCCCTGTGAAGCCCTATAGAGATCACAATCAGGATTCCTTCATCTGAGGGCTTCTTCACATTATTGACCTCATGCCTAAATCAAGTGATGTAATCTTTCAGTGATTCATGCTTATGTTGAAGGATTGTTGTGAGGTGATAGGGGAGCAAGTTGTTTCTTTAGTGCTTTGTATTGGATGAGAAATTTTTTCTGACATTCTTCCCAGTTGCCAATGCTATGACCTAGAAGGCTTCTGAACCATGCTTGGGGTATATCTGCCAAAGTAGCCAAGAAAACATGACACTTAATTAGGGGATTACTTATTTGGAGATCCATCTGGATGTTGAAAATGTCCAAGTGGTTGTGTGGGTCACTATCCCCATTGTAAAGTAATATGGGGGGAATTTTGAGCTTGTGGAGGAGAGGTTCCATCTCAATCTCCTTGAAGAAGGGAGTCCCTTCCTCAAAGCTCCCTCAATTGCCTCAAGTTTGGGGGTGTTCTTCTAATCACTTCACCCTCTAAAGTAACTCTTGTACCAGCAAACACATTGTTCTAGAATACTAGCTGGAAGCCTGATGGCTTCTCCTATCTTCCTAGTCACGCGAGCAGTGACCTGAAGAATGCTCTTGATTGGCTCTACTCAAATGCCTAGCTTGTTGTTACTGGCATACATTTTCAGGTGTAATGACCTTGGCCTACCTTTACACACCCTAAGCCTATGCTTGTGCTAGCACTATAACTACTTTAGCTAGTTCTTCCATCATACTTTCCAATTTTTCCTGACACCGATGCCAAATTTATGCTTCATCAGTCCCATTGATAATAACAATAGGTTGGTAAGAGCCGGTTGGGGGCAAGCTAGTAGCAACACTTATAATAGGAGCAATAGAGGAGTCTGTTGTAGATACGTGACCTTTTGACTGATCAACCAAAGCGTTTAAAGTTCTGGTGATTCTTTCTCTGGCCATTATAGCAACAGAAAATGAACTAAGATGCAGATGAGTCCCTACAAATGGCACCAAAATATTGATTGTGGATTTTGATTTGATCCAAATCCAATCTACTGGAAGGATTCTTGTGGACTCAAACTGTAATCCGATTTGTGCAAATGAAGAAGGAAAGGATGGAAAGGAAGAACATCGACAGTGTAGAAGGATATTTGACATGGTTTGGCCAACATCAGGTAGCACCGGTCCCTACATCTATAGATAATTTTTATTACTTTGGTGAAATTTCTATAGAGTTACAATACCTAAATTTAGAATGCCTTATAGTGATCTTCCTTCTCTTATTTATAGAGGCTTGGAGGTTACAAATGTAATCACACAAGTTGTAATTCTATTACATCAAATAATAAATGTACAAGACAACCGATACTACTGCAAAATGGCTTTTGTAGGTTGCTTTCTGTGCATAGGCCCCTGGTAAGTTGCTTTTTGTAGATTGGCCTTGCAAATTGAGTCTGAGAGTGGAAGAATGCCTTATGCTTGACCTTAGTGGGCTTTTAGCTAGGTAAGATACTATGTCTCACGAGCTAAGGCTCTTATCTAGAATTGCTATTGGCCTTGACCAGTGAGGTTGAGCTCGCGTTTGACGATTCAAGCTCGCATAGAGGAACTGTTGGCTATGCGAGCTAGAGTTATGGCCTTGTTCTGGTCCTTTACTCCGAGCTCATAACTAATGATCTGGTGCTTATGCTCAATGAATTCAATCTTCGAGTGAACTGGACTTTCTCCTTTTGGACTTGCTTGTTAGGCTTTTGCTAGCCCATTTTGCATGGCACCAAAAACCACCCATAACAAAAAAAAATTAAAAAAAAAACAAAAATGCATACATAAAAGAATTTAAAAAAAATAGCAATGATAAAGTAGATAATCAAATACAACTAATCTAAATAGCATAAATGATGTAATATCGTAGAATTAACATATTTAGTTAAATTAATGAAATAATAAAGGTAACCAAAAATAACATAAAGACAAATAATCAAATAGCATAACAACTTAATATTATTGAATTATACCATGTTGCATTATAACAATAACATGTCCTTGATTCTCCTTGGAGGAGAAAAGAGATAATTTTCTCTTTAAATTGACCTAAAGTGTCAAATTAATACTATTCTTTCTAAAATAGCAATTTTAAAAATAAGGCATCAAGTGAGTATTATCTGAATTAACTATTATTTAAATACAACCCATAATTAAAAAATAGTTACAATTTTAAACAAAAATTATTTAAGTAGTTAGTTTATTATAAATATTCTAGTTTTACTTCAAGTCCCTTACTTCTGTAACCATGTTTCCCACTCTCAAAATTGTTGCCTAACTATATAATTTCTCCAATAATATCTGTAATATCAAGGATAAATCCAAAATGAATATCAAATAATTTGTAATATTATATTGATTCACATGTATAAAAACATTAAATATCATATTATATGTATATACATATTGTTATAGGGATTTTTCAGAGCGCATTTTAGGCCAGTCAAGGTCCAGTAGAAGGCCCAGTTAACCTAGTGAAGGCCCAAGCTAGAGTTCGAGGTCACTGACCAAGGACCCCAGATTGTCGGATACGAGCTGGAGGCATCCCGCTGCTGGGTTTGCCCGATGCTAGAAAATTCAAAATTTTTCAAAATTGATCGGACCAGGCAAATCCACCTTGAATCATGTTGGTTTTGGACAATTAAAGCATCATAAGCTTACAAGGAAGCTCTACTAACCTTTAGAAGAGCTTGAATGCAGCGAAAAAAGGCCGGAGAGCTTGCCACCAATCCGATCCGAGTGTCTCGGTCCTGTCGGTGATCCATGCCAGAAAATGCTCGAATTTGGCCACTACAACCTTCCCTAAGTGCTAGCCAAGCTAAAGGAGTAGACTTCCAGTTCGAAACTAGAAGATTTTGCCGGGACCGTGGAAGAGGAGGACAAATGGGTTTCAGTCAATTTTTGGCTCACGGTGAACTCTCAGCACCACCTTTCCAATACACAGCGTTTCAGCCTTTTATAGGCTTGGTCCAAAACGACGTCGTTTTGGGTGGCTGAAGTGAAAAATCTAATTTTTCACTTTGGCCCCAGCAGTTTTTGAAAACTGCATTTTAGCCCTATACAATTTTCATAAATTACAAACAGGTCCCTGTAATTTCCATAAATTACAATTTTTACCCCCAATAATTTCCATAAATTACATTTTGATCCCTAGATATAATTATATCCTACCTTTGGCCATAATTCATTCTTTGTTATGCATGTGACCCAAAAGGCCCTCGAAATGTTGATAAAAGTTCATAATGCCCTTCAAACTATTTGAAGGTATATAAAATTAATCCAATTAATTTTATCCAATAATTAATTTCTCTAAATTAATTCTCCATGGGCTTTAAGCTATAAGAGGACTCTAGCAAGCCATTATAGCTACCCAAATTTTGGTAGGAGTAAATAAGGTGACAAGCCTATTGTGAATGACCTTAATGCATGATACGAGCCCTTCATTACCATATCCAGATTAGTCAAAGGTATAGTGACAGTCAACATCTATAACTAATCATATAATATCGCGAATTATTTGACTCATATGAATTCGAGCACTCAAATCCAAATTGAGTCTCGATGATTCAACCTTGTACAAGGATTTCATCCTTCAAAATAATTTGTTGAGTGACTGTCGGATATCACTCAAAAGAGTAGTAATGAATCCCATCTTAATTAGGCAATACCTAATTGCATTTTTAAAAATACCCAACACAAGCCTTTATAGTTTCCTCATGGCTAGAGTCACATTTGACTTGGTCAAAGTATAACCTTCCATGCAAAAGAT
>JANHAO010028059.1:0-10709 GCA_026873985.1 Saraca asoca
TTTGATATCCAAATCCATAGAATGTATAGTCATGGATGCAATAGAACTCAATCAAATTGGTCTAGGGCACCCATCCAGACTAACAACAAGAACAACCCGGTTAACTGAGATTTGGATCCACAGAATCAAGTTTCATCGTCAACATTTTAACACTAGAAAGAGGACCTCATCTGCACTTTGGTTGATTTTCTATTCAACCATGATAACGAGAGGAAAAACCACCACTACTGGTAGTTGTAGTAATAACAGCATTCAAATAACCTTGATCGTTTAACTTTCAATAGCTTAAATCTGAAATGCACATTTATGTTATAGCAAGCCATGTCCAAAAAATGCCACCCGATGTTAAAGCTCTCAAAACAGCATTGGAGTTACTAGAGATGAGAAACCGTAGGAGACAACGTTGACATTATAACCGAGGATCAAGGAGGCAGAATGACTTCTTCATCGGTCTCATTCAATGGCGATGCTTCTGAACAACTCGTTGGTGAGGCTACGAAGAAGCAAGCTGCCCCTAACTATAGAGGCACTGTTTGTGATGTTGAACGCCTTATTGGCTGTGGTTTTGACGTTGAGGTTTAAAGAGAACTGTTATGAAGAAGGACAAAAAATGGCTATGGCAATGGTATTGTAAGCGTTACACTTGCATGAGCCCAGTCATCGCTTGCATGCAGATGAATCATTATGGCCCTTCTCTCCCTCCCTCTTCATTTAGCTATTGCATCACCGCAACCAGGGAGCCCAAATTATGGCATCCGATCTAACTTAACTCGCCCACTTTCTATAATCTTCGCAACGCTGGGTCTGCATCTCAATGAACAGCATTTCAATCCCGTGTGGGTCCCATCTTGTCACCGATCTGGTTCTAGATGTATGTGAGCGAGGAACTGAGCCCTCAAAGCAACCATGTAGTGACCCGATTCGATAGCGAACCCTTACAGCCACCAGTAGCATCTCCTGTTCTGCCACAGGTCAAATGGACTCCACTGGCCAAATTTTTTTTTTAGCCATCCTTGCGAGCCAAAGTGCATATGAGGCAGCATTATTCCGAGCTTGGTTTTGGACGTTCGCATGGTGCTATGTTCATATGCAGTGGTCATGCATCAAGACTGGGCTAAGTACGTCGCAAACTGCGTCGAGCTGAAACACACTAGGCTAAAGCATAGCATCATAAGCTGAAGTATGCTAGAAACATCTGTGAGTTGAGGTGAGGAATTGTTGTTGGGATGACTTTTCAATGTCTCAAGCCCATGGAAGCCCTTGCTCTCAGCATCAATCTCATTATGCACGTAAGAAGAGCACGCTACCATGTAAAAATCAGGCTCCATGATGAACTCGATGATGAACCTGCCCATGCAGGTTATCAACAACAGCAGCGGCGCCATTCCAAGCCCAGTTCTGGACGTGAGCGTGATGGCCATGCAACATCTGGATAACGAGCCTGCACAATGACCATTCAGCAAGACTATTTAATAGCAAGTTCCCCTCACAACCATGCAGAAACTAGGCTCATTGGTGAGCTCATAGTAATGACCATGCAGCAAGACCGATCATTGATGAGCTCACACCGTCGCCATGCATCAAGACCGCTAGCTCACGTAGTAGCCATATAGCGAAACAAGGCTCGATTCGGACTCACACTTTGGGAATGTAATACAGCTGGGTTTGCACAGCAATAACTGGGATGACGGGCACATCTAAGCCATCATCTAACTTCTTGGGCCGATAGCGATCTCATACAATAGCCATGCAGCGAGATTCGGTTCTGTGGCAAACTCACACCATCTGCTGAGTGTTGAAAATGGTACAAGTTATGAGCACGGTAGTAGCAGCTGCATTTTGTACATATGCATGATGATCGAGCTCGTACCGCCATGCAGCGAGAAAGCTCCAATGACGAGCTCATGCAGTGATATGCAGCATCTGGGTCCGATGTTTGCTTGCTACGACAGCATGGTGTTGAACTCACATGGCCATGCAGAGCGCGCTGACCTTCATGAAGAGGCAACTGCAGCACCCCATTATGCAGAAATCATTACAGAGGATGTGACATCTCGAAAGCCTTTGGGTTTGTAATACAATCATAAAGCCAAGAATGCCCTTAGCAACATGCACTACTTTGCAACTTGAACTCAACAATGTAATTCAAGGCGTCTGTGAGTTGAAGACAATGTTATGAGATGAAGTGTATTCTAGCGGCCTCCAGATCGTGCCTTCAATCCCCGTGAACTTTGTGCCAAAACAAACAAACTTGTATCAAAGTCATGGCGATTGCCTGCGTCATCACTTCTCAGTTTATGTCAGGCTCTTAATGATTGGATAGTTACTATGTCAGGCTCTTAATGATTGGATAGTTACTGGTGTATTGGCTTAAAAGGGATGACGCAGAGATCTTGCCATATTAGCATTGGTAATAGTACTGCAACTCCTATTTGAATAAACAGTATATAATCTCTTGTTCTTGCATTAAATGTTCTATTACTGCCAGTTTTTATTCTCTTTTTCTAATTTGAAGTTGCGTTATTGAGTGCCCACGTAGGTTACACTGATGTGCCTAGTGAGCATTCAAACTCATGCCAGCCAAGGCACCCCCTACTGAAGGGGACAAAACCTTGAGATGATTGCCAAAATAGGACAATATCTCTAGGCACAAGCACAATGGCTAAACTGCATCTAACCGGCTCTGGCCACCCTCTCCTACGAGACGCCTTTCTAAGGCAAAATCGTGAGGAGCCATCTGGGTTGAACTCTAATGAGAACTCCATTGACACTTCAAACACCTTGATCATCATGCATCCGTGCGACCTCTCTTGACCACTCAATATGTCACATATCCTTCTTTAATCATAATTTACTGGCTGAACTCCATTTATATATAATTATATGATCTACTAATATTAGTTCCTAAAGTTGATTGACTCATCGAGCATTCCTTTTAACTAATAATTATCAAGTTGTGACTTGCAAGAACTTATTCATATCAGCATGGCATATCGAGCTTTTGCCAGCAAACTGTAACTCGCAGTCTGTAAAGCAAACCAAGAGTTAAGGGATTTATGTTATAGGCATTTTTCTAGGACCATGTGAAATGGGCTGACAAAAGCCCAAGTCCAGTTGGAAGGGTTTAGATCACTTTGGTCGCTTATGATCTCACATGTAAGCTTCTAGGTCACATCCTCAGTATTAGACTTTGTAAGTCTAAGTGATTTATACTTTTCAGTTTTGATGTTGAAAAATAATTTTAACTACCTTTATTTGATATGTTGAAAAATAATTTCAATTACTTTTACCTGACGTGCTGAAAAACATTTTACATTATTGTTATTTGTTACTAATCTCTTTTTTTGTTTTTAGGATTTTATTCTTCTTTCAAACGATGGTTAAAGAAGATTGTTAGATCCTATCAAGATTATGTTTAGACTATTTTTAATGATTTGGTTTTTATCTTTTGTAAACAAACTTAGATAATTTTTAATCCAGGCTTTTTTATCAAAACAATGAAACAGAAAAATCGTTTGAAGAAAAATAATTTTTCATACCATGAATCGAAGTCACTTTGATCTGTAGAAGAACTTTTTTTCATATATCAATCGAAGTCACATTGATGTAAGAAGTATAAATCGGGTTACTGAAAGTTTTGACAAAATGTTACTTCGATGCTATAATCGATGTAAAGACTGTGTACAACAGACCGTACATCGATTACACATTGATGCATTAGTTGAATAGGTAGACCTTAATCAATGTCACTTCAATGTCGTAATGAGAATCAGTTATTCAGTTACAGACTGTTACAATAGTTATAACCACCTACTTCTTCTATAAAAATGGTTTTCTCATCAAAATTAAGAGACGATCTCCATACTCTTTCAAGATTATTTTTCTAAAAGAGCTTTACACGATTTTCACATTGCCTCATTCTATTTTTTGAGAATCCAATCAAGCTTTCTGGATTAAGATCACCTAAGTCTATCCTGGCTAGTTTGAGATTTTCATCTCAAACTCTGGTATTGTATTACTTAATTCTTTTCTACTATTGTTTCTTTCTTTTAAGATTTCTAGGGATTTAGAAATCTTGTATAGGTTAGAAAAAACCTGTAAATCTTGTGTTTTTCCTTAGGTTTAGAAAAGTCTGTGTAAATTCTTCTAGGTTAGCAAGATACCTATTAAATTCTTGTGTAATTGTTGAAAAGACTGTCATTTCAGGAGCCTATCAATCTTGATAGTTTTTGTTTTAATTTTAAAGGTCTTTCGGTTGAGAAAGATCAAATGGAGTAGACGTGAATTGCAGTTTCAATTCAAGTTGAATTACTTTAAAAATCTGTGCCTTAATATTTCTTTTCTATATCTGTACTTTATTATTTCTATTATCAATTTTCAATTTTTACCAATTTCACATTATTGATTATCAACTTCTGATTATTACATTAAAAAAAAGAAATTAAAATTAAACAAAGGCGTATACATTTCTCCAACGAGAAAAGGGTAAGATCTAGTTAATTGTATTTAATTACTTTCCTCAATATAAATTCTACCCACTACACTTTAGGGACCTGGCACTTAACTAGCTCTCAAGTCGTATCCTCAGCTAGCTTCCAGCACTTAGCTTCAAAGAAGAGTTTTAACACTTCCTCAACCAATATCAACTTACAAAGTTAATATGCAAAAAGTAGTCGGTGGGGCCCACATGTAAAAAGTAATATACAGAAGTTAACTTATAGAAGTCTAAAATGTCTTTTACATTTATTATTTGATGTAACATATTTACAATTTATAAAATTATATTTGTACTCTCTACTTCTATAAATAGGGGATTAAGCCATTGTATCAGGGGGACATCATGAACAAACACTTGTACTCTGTAACTTACATTGATAAATAAAATCAACCATAGATATAAAAATTGATGTCGCCTGATTTTAGCCGAACCATATTAAAAAAATCCTGTATTTAGCTGTGCTTCATCTTTTTCTTGTTTTCTGCTTTTATTTACTGTATTTTCAGTCAGATTGCAACATAAAGTATCAGGAAATAGTATTTATATATTTTATGATTATTTATTTAATATTATATATAAAAAAGATAATAAAAATAGTATTTATCATTTAAAAATATTTTTTATTATCATAATCATAAAATATATAAATTATAAGAAAAAAAGATTTGTTTGGATACATATTTTCTGACCATAAATGTTGTTGATCTTGACAAGCAAACTAACTCCACAAAGCTCATGACAAATCAATCCATTGACAAAACAACGCTATGTCATCATAACAGGATTCTTGTCATTTTCACATGGAAGTATCATGTTACTTTATATCCATATAAAATCATAATTAATGTCCAATTAATTGAGGTTCATGAACAACTGTGGTCCACCTCATTGTTAATCAATAATACAATAGATGATACAAAAACGCTAACCTACAACGCCAATTTTGTAAGGAGAAATTCTACGAAAACTTAAACTTATAGAAGAGCAAATGTTTTCACGATTAAATATCGTTTTCTTTCAAATCTTAAAATGTCAAAAATAAAAATATTTTTTAAAATTAATCATTTCACTACAAAAATATTCAAATTCTTAAAAATAAAACCTTTGAATTATATTTTTATGTAAAGGTGCGTTTAATATATCATTTTAACTTTTAACCAATGGTATTTAAATTAAAAATTAGATTACATTTATTTGGTTTTTTGAGATTATATATTAAATTAAGTGAAAAATTTATTAGATCCTTTTAATGATAAATGTCAATTTAAATGCGTTTAATAACTAATTTTAATTTAATTAAATTGTTTTCTCTCTTTTTGGAATAATAATTAAATATAATATATATAATATTATTTAAGAATATAGTACACAGAAATATTAAAATCATAACAAAAAATAGATTTAAATTATACAATTTTAATAATTTGATGTAAAATTTTAAATAGTTAAATAAATTTTTGCTTAAAATAAGAAATTATTCAAATTTAGTGTAACAATATAAATTTAATATTTAATAGATTTGGCATTTAAAATTTAGTGTTTAATTTTATCATGGAATATTTTAGTGTAATCAAACACATATTAATGTTTTGTTTATTTTTTTAGAAGATACTTTTTATAGAAAAATTTCTTTTGCTTATATAAAAATAAAGAACTTTTATATTACTTATATAATTTATCATTGAAAAATATTAATAATATATTTTAAAGAAAATAATTTTCTTTTTAAAATAATAAATATTATTTTCTATTATATTTCTCATCTCTAATATTAAATAAATAAAATATTTTTATTATCTTAATATTTTATAATTATAAATATAAATAAATAAAATTATTCTTATTAAATTTATTTTACCAAAATAAAAGCAGACTCTGCTAATGAATCCAAGAGCATTGAACAGGGATGGTAACGAGCCGAGTTCGGGTGGATATGTCAATATCGATATCTGTACTTGTTAAAAAATTTTATACCTATACCCTATTTGTACTTACACACTGTAACAGATTTAAATACGAGTTTATACCCATAGGGATGGATATACTTGTTAGAATTATTTTTTTTTCTAAATTACAGTTTAACTTTATAAACTTTTCATCGATTTCAAATTCCTTATTAAAAATATGAAATTATGTTATGACCCCAACGAAAAAAATCAAAATTTTACTTTAATCCGTCAATCAATATTTTTATTTTCTTTTACGTATTACATACACTACTCAAAATGACATCGTTTTATTTATATAAAAAATAATTTTTTATTTAAATAGATAAACAGATATGAGTATGAATATTTTTTGATACTCATACCTTACTCATACCTGTTATAAATATAATTTTTATATTCATATCCTTTTATAAATATTTTTTCTCATATTCATACCTATTGGTGAATATTCATGAATAAATGAATATGCGTATAAAATTGCTATCCTGACAATCAAAGACCTAAGCGTGATATACCAATCCAATTTCCTTCGTATCTTTGTCAATAAACTCTAAACCGAACAGGAACAGGCACGTAATGACTATTACCGGGAAATACCGGTCTTTTGGCGCCAATAAAAGCATAACAGTATTTCTTTCTACTTGAAGTTAACCAATTGGTGGGAATGAAACCGGAATTTTAATTCTCTGATGATGTCAGCGAAACGTGACAATCCGATGACGTGGAACTCTGAATTTGAGAATTGTAATTTCCTGCAATTTTTCTATTTTACTCTTCCAAACATGTGATGCAGATCTTGCGGACGGTCTCCGGCTGAGCATTAATCCAGTGCGGCCGCTCCAAATGTAATCAACCTATTAAGCAAATCTATCGTCAGAAAAATTACCCTTTTTTGGCCATGCCAGAAAAATTACTTCACATATAATATATTGATTTTTTTAGCTTGCTAATATATAATATGCACTGTTGAAATCCTACTTTATATTTTACACCTGCCTTAGGGATTCAAAGAATCAAATTTTTTTTTCCACGTGGAGACAATCAAAACTTTCAACCAATGCAAAGATTCTCTTCTCAAACAAATTAAAATGAGTTTTTATAGTTAAAAAAAGGAATTAACTGTATGATGAATATCAATTTTCTACTATACAGACATTTATTAAAGAAGGGTGTAAATAAATTGATACCGATATCAATAAAAAATTCATGTATATTATTATACAATTTTTTATAGAAGAAATTTTATACAAAAATTATTGTTAAATTTAAATACAAATCATATAGATCATTTTGACAAAATTCTACTTTAATATAAAATTTGCAACTATCCTATAAATAATAACAAACGTCAATGTTAACAACCATGTCTTTTAAAATAGGATAGATTGTATGTTTATTATTTTTTTAATAAAAAATAAATTATTAAAAAAATTATGAATTAATATAATTATCCTAAATCTTATATTAATACTAATTGATATTCACTTTGAAGAAATTATTAATTTTTTTTTTATTAATCCCGCTTAGTGACTTATGACAAACGCAATTACTTTTATTAAAAAGAATTTCAAACATAGACGTCAATACAATAATTAATTTAAAATTTCATAGTTAATGAAAGAGTATTAATTATATTATATTAAAATATGTTAATTGAGATCTTTGATTGGGACTAAAAACTAACCCCATTTCTGCATATAAAAAAACCTAACCAACTTGCTTTCTTCGTTGCATATTTTTTATTTTAACATTAATATTTATTAATACAAATGAAATTCCTTTTTTTTTTTTGATTGATTGAAAAACTTGTTCTTGATTAAAAAAAATAGCATTTCCCTATAAGATTTCAATTTTAAATTTAACTACTTGTATCCCAGGTGGAAATATTCATATTGGAGTTTTGCATTCAATTTTGTGCATATTTATATAATATTAGTAAAAAATAATTATAAGCTTAAACTCCGGTAAAACAAAGTTATTATTATTATTAAAAACAAGCCATCTAAGTAGGCATAATTTTCGAACATAATGGATCCAAACCCATAGCACATTGTTATTTTTAGGATAATTTTAATGTAAGTTTGACTTTTTAAGAGATGGAATATTTTTATTATTAAATTATTATTTTTTAAATTTTAAAATAAATAAATCAAATAAAAAATATAAATTTTAATATAAAAAGAACAATTTAACAATAAGAATATTTAATCTCTTAAAATATTATCAAATTATTTTTATTTTTTATTTTTATTTTTATATTTTCTAAAAAGATTAAAATTCACTGTAAATTTTATATATTTTATTAAGGTATGATATTTTCTACTTAGAGGCGAATTAAGATTTATTAACGAAAGTACCGTCAGATTCACCTGGTCGCCTCAAGAACGGTGATAAGTCAAGTCGGCACAGTGTATAACCGTACACCGCCATGCAGAAAACAAAAACTCTCTTGAGTGAGTGTCGAACTCAGAGCTAAGAAGTAGACGGCAGAGACGAAGTAAACATTTCTGGTGGTGTGTGTGAGGCTGGTGCCTCCTGACCTCTTCTCATTTTATCTTCATCTTCATTCACATCCTTCCTCGCTTCGCTTCTCCACACAATCCCTCTCTCTCTCTCCTCCTCCTCCTCCTCTTTTTCTATCTCTACCATGGCGCTTCACTCAGTGCCGTCCATTTCTCAGCTTCTCCACGCCAATGCTAGTCGCCCCGTCACGGAGCCGTTTAGGTCTCTGCTGGCCACCAGTAACGCCAATTTATTCGTCGACTTCGCCGGTTTGTACTCCAAATCGAAGCGAAGCAAGCGCAGGTTGGGAACGTTGGGCTCTCGCAGAGGCTTTACGCATTATGTACCTAACAGCTTGTCCTCGGTCAAAGCTGTAATTGAACTTGAACGTACAGATGAGAGCCTGCGTGATTCTGCTGATTCTTCTTCTGATTCAAAACCAGAGGTTCGTCTTGTGTTGATCGTGTTTTTAGTATGTAAGCAGCTGCACATATTCGGTGTACAGTTTATGAATTAGAGAATTGTGTTGAGAGTTTTTTCCTGGCATAAAGGCATTTTTTTACTAGTCACTTCACTAGAACTATGGCGCAAATTCTGACAGTCATCTTTGTGTAATTATGCATTACTCTAACCACACAGTTGAAAAGGACTAAGATAGTATTTTAGCATGTGTGTGTGTGTGTGTTTTTTTTTTTCCTTTTGGTTCCTAGTGTCAGCTAAATATAGTAGCATCTGCCTTTGATAACCGGGACCTGATGAGCTACAGATGCTTCAGAAATACTATCTCTGTGCACTTAAATATACTCACGTGCAAAATTGGCAGAATCCAAATAAGTAGAGACTAGAGCTAGTAGCCACGGATTGTGAGAGTAAAATGAGTGGTTTTAGCACTGCTAGATCATTTGGGATATGAATTGTTCACGCCAGACTGTACTGTTTTGTTATGATCGATGATTGTGGTTAAAATAGAACTAAAGAACATCTTCACATAACTCTGCCGCTGAACTGTTGAAGGCTTGCATAATTTCTTATTTGACCACATGAGGTTATGAATGGTATTTTATGAATTGCAAAAACATTTTTGGAGCTGTAGGTATCCTTGTCCCAATTGAACCTAGTCTTGGTTGGACAATTGCTTTATTGGTCACTTGACTCTGCTTCATCGTTATTGTTTCAAGTCATCAATGCCTTCAATATTCCCATGTGTTAAACTGTTTTTGTTCTCCCCCACAATTTGGTTTAGTACTCTTTGTTGCCTTTGGGTTATGAAATTAGTGAAAAATCATATTTGACAACATGACTATGGTGTTTTAGCCAATTATATAAGTGAAGGGTCATATTGAGATATAATAGTTACATGGAGATGATGATGATTTTAGTTAACATTTGATTGACTGATGGTAGTTAAAACAATAATTCAAGGACTGATCAGGTGGTAAGTGCCACATCATTAGACAACTTGCTTATATTATTCTTCTATATTTTAACTTTTTGCTTTCATTTATATAAGGTTTCTATTTTATTTTAATTTTAGTTGCAATGGTTAATGGTTTGGCTGTTGACAATTATGGGGTCATGGCTATATGAATACATCATTAAAAATGCATTCTGCACTTGCCACTAACTAAATGCAATGTATCGGTGAAAATACGCAAGAGATCAAAATGCATGTGTAGACTTGGTAAGTCAGTTGAAAAAGGAAAAGAAACATGCTATGCTTTTGACCTTCCTTAATTTTGTTTAATGATGCTTTAGCAGAA
>JANHAO010028060.1:0-10694 GCA_026873985.1 Saraca asoca
GACCAATATAATATTTCTATACATTTGAAGAATGGTTGATAGTTTCAATTCAAACCACCTTTGCTGATATGACACTTTATTTGCTCTTCTTTTTTAATTTGTATAATGAAGAGAAATTCCCCCCCCTTTTTTGATGTTTTATTTATATTATGTCCTGATCTTTTTCAAGAGATTCAAATCTTTCCTTCTTTGATTTAAAATTTGTAGCTTGTTGTATATAAAAAAAAAAAATGTAGCCTGAACTTGCTTAACCTGTAGTTTGCTTATGTTTTTAAACTTTATACTTGATCCTGATCTTGAAGGGTCTCTTGTGTTTACTTTTCATTATCACTAATACATGAATATACACATGGTTGCAAGGATTACCGTACTTTTTTGTCTTTTATTTGATCAATTATTGTTGCTAAGACTTTATTTCTGTTACTATTTCTCTGTTTGTGTGTGTCCAACTAATAGTATTTTTGCCTAACTGCAGGTCCATGATTTTGGGTTCTTTTGTTATGACCCTGGTGCTGTACAATTTCTTAACTATGAGGAAATTCCTCTTGCTCCCGAGGCAGCTTGTGTTGGACTGGAAATCAGAGTTGTTGGTAATGATAGTGGTGAGAAGGTACCAGCATCATATTCACATCTCCAATTTTTCCCTAGTTTTCTTCATGTTGCTCAGTTCGTGATTTTAATATCTTTTGAGCTGAGGAACACTGAACATGGAAGATGTAGACCATGCCAAAATGTGGAAGCATATGATGTATCTTAACATTATGCTAGTTGGCTTGTTATACTGTAAGCTAGTATTAGCATTGGAGAATAATAGTAGCAAGGACTCCTGCTTTCCTATTCTTAAACCTGTTTTACATTGAGATTGCAACTGGAGTAGCCTTAATCATGCGTTGTAAATTTTTAGCAGGTGTATTTCAAAAAAGTGATTGTCCTTTTATATAATGCAATTTTGGTTTGTTACTTGTTCTTGATTAGGTTATGTGTTTTACTTCTACCTGCTTGATTTTAGTTGATGTGACCAATTATCATGGTTTCTAATGTTATCTGGGTACTTTCTCTCAAAATAAATGACATTGTTTATTTTGGCTTTCTTTCTTTTGAGGATTGCTTATCCTCCCCATATGTACTCGTTTCCTTCTCATTAATATTTTCTTTTTCTAAAAAAAATCTAGGTATCCATTTTGGCTGGTACTCTTGCTCGTTTGGATAGGGATGCTCCTCACTATAAGAAGTATGTGATAAATATCTTTAGTTATTTTTTTATAACTCCTATATGGAAGATGTTAAACTTGGACATTATTTGTTGCAGGGATGGGTATAATGACTTCAACACATTCTACATGCAAGTAAGTGAATTGTTTTCAATTGATTCACATATGCTTTTGAAATTACAAGTTTGTTGCTGTTGGTTTTTACCCCTTTAAATGTAAACATGACTGTTAAGTCTCTTTACTGGATTGAATTTGTCCTTCAATCTATGAGATCTCGTGCTAGGGGTTTCCTCAGTTATATTTGATCACATTTAAGACCAATAAGTGTCAGGGGAGAAAACATATTTTTGTCTTGCATATTTTGGTTACTCATTGATGGTCTACTATGTAGTCTAGAACTGTTTAAGTATTTTGAAACTTGGAAGGTAAGGTAGATACAGAAGGGGTGCTCTTTGCTTAAATGCTAGACAGAAATGAGTGTCATGGGAGGAAACACAATTTTGGTCCTCAGTTTCTGGCTTACTCTTAGATTGTGGGATTTGTTGACATGGTACTGATTGAAGTGGTTTAGATTAGCCCTTTAGTCTATGAGTTTGTATCTGTTATTCATTTGTTGATTTCATTCATATGTATTGATATATGCTCTGCAGGCTGCATCTGGGACCAAAGGAGGGTCAAGTGGTTCCCCAGTAATAGATTGGCAAGGCAGAGCAGTGGCCTTGAATGCTGGGAGCAAGTCATCAAGTGCATCGGCATTCTTTTTACCTCTAGAACGAGTGAGCTTTTAATATACTGAACTTGTCTGGCACTCCTGTGGTAACCAAGGAGAATCGCAACCCTTCTAGTGGGGACTGGGTAGCAACTAATTCAGTTTAGGACAAGTGAACAACTAAAAACAGTGATTTACTTTTCAGGTTGTGAGGGCATTAAGATTTCTTCAGAAGGGGAGTGATACTTATGTTGATAAGTGGAAGGCAATTTCTATACCTTGTGGAACACTTCAGGTTTGTCCTTGAGATTATCCTTCACTGATTCTTCCATCTGTGTTTCCCTCATGAATTATAACCCAACTGGTTGGAGTGAGATATGAACATGTTATTCACTGCATTGAGTAGTAAACTGGTTTAAATTTCTTTCTAGTGGGTTTCATGAGTAATTTGAATCATTTTAATGTGGCGAGATATAAATGTGTCCATTTGGGAGCTTTTAGTACATCTATAGATCATAATTGTGTAGCAGATCCTTGAATTTGAGTGGTGATCTTGTGTTTCATGGCTTATTTTCCTGGTGTTTCTTGTTCTTCTGTTTCAGAAGGATTCTCTCTCTGTCCTCTTTGCTTTAGCCCTCGTTTTAGGATGGGTTGTTGTAATTTCATTTTTTTTCTTTCAATTACCATGTCTCGCTGGCATGCTTAACAAATAGGTAAAGAAAATAAATTTTCTTTATATTTGTTTCCTTTATTGATTTATGTGCAACAACTAATCAGTACAAATTGGCCCCAATACCTGCCTAGGCTTGTCCATTTTCTCTCTGTTTAATAAATGCCATCTTATGCTATGTTAACATGTGTATGCAAGTATAAGAATGGGAACTGACATATTTGGTGCATATGTATATTGGACATTGAAATTCATACCAATATGTTAATGTTATGCTTACTCATGCCTCCTTTTCATCTTCATTTGGATCAAGTTCTGTATAATTTGGTAATTTCGCCAAGAACAGGGTGTTGTACCTCATTATGATATCTTATTATCCCAGTCTTTATGAAATCTTACAATCACAAAATTCTTTGAATTAAAGCCTTCAACTATTCTTGGATAGTTACACGGGTAGATTTGAGGTCAGCATGACAATAATGTCACGTATTGTATTATTTGTAATTTATAGGTAGTTACTTTTGTTTCGGGATAATGGCTTTTGTCCCTCACATGATTTATCTGCTTCTGCAAAGATGCAATTATCATGTTGGATGGGTTGGTTTTATGTATAGATTCTGGGCTGTAGATGGATCAGTGACGTTTCCTTTTGTTGTCAGAGATTAATCTTCCTTTACGTTTACCTGTATAAAATATGATACAGGTGACATTTCTTCATAAAGGATATGATGAGACTCGTCGGCTTGGCCTCCAAGGCGAGACAGAACAGGTTCTTTTTTGTTCTAAGCTTTAACACTATCTTTCTGGAGTGAAAATTGCTTCTCTGTACATCCTGGATTGTTAACACAGCCTTCGACTTGTGCAGATAGTACGGCATGCATCTCCACCAGGTGAAACTGGAATGCTTGTTGTGGACTCTGTGGTAAGCAAATTGTCATTTAAAATCTTATTTGTTTATAAGATGTAAGTCCATCTTCAATATATTTATTTTGCTATAAAAAAGACACAATTCTGTCTAATATTTTTATTCCTTTATGCTTTACTTTTGTAGGTGCCTGGTGGTCCAGGTTATAAGCATTTGGAACCGGGTGATGTACTTGTTCGTGTCAATGGGGAAGTAAGTATATCTGAGGCGGAAATGTTCAACTATCTTATTTTTGCTTCTTGTTCCTCCTCTGATTTTTTCTGCTTATGCATATTTGCATGTGGATTTAGATCATATATTTCCCTTGTTGACATTTTGGAGGGTGCATGTCTCATCTAGGAATTGAGAATTGATCTAAAAATGGTCCTGCATGCATGAAGCCAAATTACATCCAGATGAAGTTACAGTCATGATTTTGGGGGCCTAGTGACTATTGTAGAGGGAAATATAATATTGTCCTTGTGAACAACTTAAAAGGATGCTGCATTTACATCCAACATATCATTTGAACTTAACTATGCTTGATTTTGGCAAACTGGTATTGATGTCCTTAAAACCAGACCAGTGACAACCAGAAGAGTGGATTCATGCTTCAGTGGTTCAGCTTTGGTTTGGCTGCATTTAAAATTGGGACATACATAATGATATATATTTCAATCCAGCAATATATATATAGGAGGAAAATATTATGAAATATAAGAATATAATAATTTATATAGATGCTGTGGCAATTATATTTCAGAAAATTGCTACTATGAGAAGTAATGAATATGAATACTGTTCTGTTATGCTTCCAAAATTACGTGCGTCTGGCTGTGTCAATAGTCAAAATCTATTCATTGTGTTTGAATTTCCAGGTTTAAGAATGGCCTCTTAATCGCTAAGTAGAATTTATCATTTGGAAGTTTCCTTACATTCTCTTTGAGCAATTATTAATTTCCAGAATTCATCCCCTTACAAGATGCTAAAATAGGGACTGTACATGTAGGCTTTCTGTTTCTAATATAAATTAAATGAAAGAGCTTTTTTTTCTGATCTATGGTATTTAAGTTCCACTCCTTGAAATTCATTGCAGGTAATTACTCAATTCTTGAAACTGGAGACTTTACTTGATGACAGTGTCAACAAGAATATTGAACTGCAGATTGAAAGGGGCGGAATAGCAATGACAGTCAACCTGTTGGTGAGATGCGTTTTTCTTAAATTCACCCCCTTCAAGTAATTTTTGACATAGGCTGCTGGCTAGATTTCCAAGGAGTTGAGGATTTAATTAATGAAGTCTTCTATAAAAATTAGTGAACCAGTAGCTGCAGGAGTTTTTAGTAGCAGGCTTAGATGGAATGGATGAAATTGGAAGAGGCTAGAGACTTAATTTGTGAGGGTGTGCCCCCAGCTAAACGCTTTTGATTAATCATTAATTATTTGTGGCTTTATGCACTTGTCTTCTCTGGGCAGGCAAAGCACTGCTTCTCTCCCTTGATGAAGCCCCTGCTCCTACCCTACACCAGGAAAGGAAAGAAATAAATCTATAGGAAAGTGATGTTGAATTTGTAGTGTTCATCAGCTACCTCTTATAGTTGCTCTATGAACCTAACACACAATTTGATTTCACGTCTTGAGTTCATAAAAATCCACTTACTGCATCTGGATTCCCTGAGGTAGTTTTGCTTTCTCTTAAGGCTTCCCCCAAATGTGAAATTGATGTTTGATGTTCATTTCAGGTGCAAGATCTACACTCAATTACTCCTAATCATTTCCTAGAAGTTAGCGGTGCAGTAATACATCCTCTTTCTTATCAACAGGTAGAGTTAGACTATACTTGGTATCCCCTCTCAGTTGGATATTGTCTTTACGGTTCTCAGTCCTCAACTGATGCAGAATACATTACATTGTTCTTTTTCCTACTCCTGTGTTAATATGTTGTCTCCCCTTGCCTGAAGGTTATTCTACTTCTTGCTAGTTTTAAACTACTTGACTCATTGAACTTTTGTTTTTAATCTTCCCTAATGCAGGCTAGAAACTTCCGTTTCAATTGTGGCCTTGTTTATGTGACTGAACCAGGGTAGGTCTCTAGATCAGCACTGACTGCCAAAAGTTACATTTATTTACTGCTCATAGAAAATATGTGGATAATTTGTACTTTATCAAAATTATAATTGGGGACAGGTGAAATTGTTGACTCGTTAATATTGTGTCCATGGTGATTTTGCAAGATTAATCTATTACTGTAATATTTATTGGTTCCTTGAAGTCGTGAACATCATGAGAAATTTACAAATGACCTTTGGTTCTAGTTTCACTCCTCCCTCAATTTCATGAACATATGGGTAGATCGCATATTGGTACCCTTGAATGTTTCATTAAATATGCTAGACACCATTGGACAATATACTTGGTTTTGGTACTTCTTTTTCCTCTTAACGGACATGTGGTATGTACCTTTTTGCAGATACATGCTATTTAGAGCAGGAGTTCCTCGCCATGCAATAATCAAGAAATTTGCTGGCGAAGAAATATCTTGTCTTCAGGAGTTAATATCGGTTCTCTCCAAGTTATCTCGGGGTGCTCGAGTACCATTGGAGTATATTAGCTACACAGATCGTTATAGAAGAAAGGTGATGGTGACTTCACATTCAAAATTAAATGGATGTATACTTCTGAGTTACTGGTGACCCCCTGTTGTCTTTAATGTCAAGAAGGAGTTCTCTTCTCCCTCCTTTTCAAATATAATTTTGTCTTTTATTGGGAAAAAAAAATGTCACATGGAGTTGCTTTTCTTTTTTCACCTTGATAGTTCGTATATAGACTTAAATTTCATTTAATGGTACTTTAATGGAGAAGAACAATTTATTGATTACCAATTCTTTTTATCTGTATGATATTTGATAGAAACCATTATGTTTTTTTTCATTATTATAGTGCCATTTCTCTGGTCTACATGATTTTGAGCCACCAAAGAATAATGCCTGTTGCAATTTCTACATGTGCTTTTGATGCATATCTAAAAGCTGCTTCTTAAATTGCAAGGCACCTAAAAGCGAGTGTCTGTTCTTATTGTTGCCATCTTATGCACATTATCGGCTATTTTGTGTCAGTGTAATGGTGGGTTATTAATTGTGTTTATGGTTTTGGAATGGCAGTACCGGTTCAGTTTTTTATGTTTCATTTTTTTTGCGTGCATTGAATTATTCTCGCTTGTTCATGTAAATAGTTGGGGTTAAAATTTAGTGCTTCTGATTTTAGAACTGGATAGATTTTCTCACCTGATGAGTTTTTGAAGTTAACCAAATTTTTTATGCTTCAGTGTGTTGATGATTTTGTTTCATAAATTCTTCCAATGACTGCAGTCTGTCTTGGTCACGGTTGATCGCCATGAATGGTATGCACCTCCACAAATATACACCCGTGATGATAGTACTGGCCTCTGGATTGCAAAGCCTGCTTTTCTGCCTGATTGCCCATTTCTGTCATCTGGTGTTAAAGATGTTGGGAATCTTGCAAGCCAGCCAGTTTCACCAAGTGGTGAGCCTACTTGTGTGGGGCATATGCATCAAGATAACAAGCAAGAATTAAATGATGGTGTCACTAGCATGGAGACTAATTCTGAAGATTCTTCTGAGAATGCATCTCGCCAAAATGCATCTGATGCTGGTGCAAAAAAACGAAGATTAGAGGAGGATTTATCTGCTGATGGAAGTGTTGTTGCTGATTTTTCCTTGAATGAAACCAGGCAAACCAAGCTAGAGAAATCAAATACTATGCAAGATGATGTTTTAATGGACTATCCAGGTGCTACAGTGGCAGCAGCAGCAGCGAATGCTTCATTTGCCGAACGTGTGATTGAGCCTACTCTGGTGATGTTTGAGGTAATATTTTTGGGATTTTGTCAGTTTTCTTTGATTGCTTCCTAGATGTGTTAATTGGGCTGTGAATATAATCCATAACAAAATAATTGATGTTACTTTATTGCTTTGAAGCTTGTAATTTGTAAATAAATCCAATGGAATGTGAATTTGTGGAATTATCTTGTCTTGATGAATACTATGGAATTTGCAGGTTCATGTGCCTCCATCGTGTATGCTTGATGGCGTTCATTCACAGCACTTCTTTGGAACTGGTGTCATAATACATCACTCTCAAGATATGGGATTAGTTGTTGTTGACAAGAACACAGTTGCAATATCTGCTTCTGATGTGATGCTATCATTTGCTGCTTTCCCCGTTGAAATTCCAGGCGAGGTATAAATTTTTAATACAAAACGACTTTAAAAATGTAAAATTTTATATTAACAAAAAGGACTTTTCTTTTCTATTTATTTTTTCCTATTTCCTACTAATTGTAGGTGGTGTTTCTCCATCCTGTTCACAATTATGCTCTCATTTCATATGATCCCTCTGCTTTGGGACCTGTTGGTGCTTCAGTGGTTCGTGCTGCAGAGCTACTTCCAGGTGGGTTTGACTTTCGAAACTTCTACTTCTTTTGCTATCAACCTGACATTGTTAGTTCTTGTCTGGAGAGCAAATACAGCTTCAATTACTCACAATTAATGAATGTAGAGAAGTTGACTGGCTTCTAGAAGTCCACACTCCCAGCACACACTGAAAGCAAAGGAAAAAAAAAGGTTTCAATCATTTACTATTGCTCCAAAGCCCAACTTCTCCAGTTAACTTTTTGTTGAGGCTGGTAGTACTAGTTTGATGAGTGTAGAACTTACTCCAGCTCCTGCATATATTTCCCTTGGGTGATGTTAATTGCTTCTTGTTTATTGATAAGTAACTCTTGTAAGAATGGAGGGAGCAATTTTTAAATGTAAAAAGCTTAGGCTGGAAAGAATTCAAGGTATAGACAGTTTGTTAGGGGGGCAGAGGTTGGATAGTACTTGTACTGTCACATTCAATTATTTATAATTCCATAGTGGGGAGTGACTGATTTAATTGCATTTTCTCATCCAGAACCTGCTTTACGTCGTGGGGATTCTGTTTACCTAGTGGGGTTGAGTAGAAGCCTTCAAGCAACATCCAGAAAATCTGTTGTCACCAATCCCTGTGCTGCACTAAACATAGGATCTGCTGATTGCCCACGGTACCGAGCCACAAATATGGAAGTAATTGAGCTTGATACAGGTAATTTTGGAACTCAGAAATTGTATCTATTATCAAATTGTTATTCAGATACAGCAAAAATGTCTTAACTATGATATGTTGTCTCCAGATTTTGGTAGTACATTTTCGGGTGTGCTAACAGATGAGCATGGAAGGGTCCAAGCAATATGGGGAAGCTTCTCCACCCAGGTTTGCACCACTTAACTTTTTGCAGGGGCGGAGCCAGACCTTTATTATTGGGTGGGCTGAGAGGTGCATACAAAAATTATTGAAAATTGCTAAAAATTAATTGAACATTAAATTTATTAACCCTAACATTGGAGTCCTAATAAAAAGAAAAATCAAAATAAAAAGACAATGGCATATCGTTTGGGGTGAAGAGGTTAAAAAGTGTACTTTTTTCTATCGTAGTTATAGGTATTTTGATTTGTTTAATATATAGAAGCCTGACTTCAAACAGTTGGATCCTCGTAGAAGAAGGCAAAGAGAAGAAAGAAGAAAGGTGGAGATAGACGTGAGAAGTCACATTTTACTCAAAACTCAAATGGCTACCTAGTGGTGGGTTGGTCCTTAAAGTCTATATGCTATTCCATTTCGTTCAAAACTATTTTTTACTAAGAAGGGTCTTTCTCTATTTTGAATTAACATAGATTTTACTAAAAATAAAACAAAGTCAGACGTAAACCAATAAGGAAAATGAATCAAGTAGTAATATATAAAAAAATAGGTTTTATTGGTCCCTAAAATTCTTAAATTAAGAAAGAATGGTGTATTGATTTCAGTTTACAAGGTGCTTGGTAGGGGAGGTGGAAAATACAGAAGGGAGGAGGTGGAAAATATAGAAGGGAAGGAGGGGGACAGGTTAAAAGAAAGGGATGAAGGGATAAACTTTGATTTGGGGTGTTGGTTCTAGTGCCATTTGAACAGGCCAAAAAAATGCATGTTTTGTAATCAACACTTCATTCTCATTGACATTATTTCTAACCAAGATAAAACGGTTACTTGGTAACGAGACACATTATTTTTTGGACTTGTTGGCATGGCATTTATGCTTAATTCCATTGAAGTTTGATGTTATGCTGTATTTTCTCATACCTGTTTACCCTTCTTCCAAGCTCACATTGATTTTCAGAATTTTAGAAACCATTTTTCATTATTATACACACACAAACTCACGTATATGCATATACATAAGACATTTATATACATGTGGTTATATGTATTTGTATGTGTTATTGAGTTGGGGGGGGAGGCATGGCTTATTCAATGCTCCGTTTAATTGTTTGTCTTATTATTCATATATGTATATGTATTGAACTGATGGTCAGATCACCTGTTTCAGCTCAAATTTGGGTGCAACACATCAGAAGATCATCAATTTGTAAGGGGTATTCCAGTATATGCAATAAGTCAGGTCCTTGACAAAATCATTTCTGGTGCAAATGGGCCACCTCTTCTCATAAATGGTGTCAAACGGCCTATGCCACTTGTCAGAATTTTAGAGGTTGAACTTTACCCGACATTGCTGTCAAAGGCTCGGAGTTTTGGATTAAGTGATGATTGGATCCAGGTATAGATCTTCCTGCTATAATTTTTTTCCCTTTTATCAGCTATTATCTTTCCTTCCTCCTTTCACAAACGAAATGTAAAAATTTTCCCGTGTTAAGTTATTTGAAGTGCTTGTTTATTGCCTCGCTTTGACATAAAGCTCATGGTTTCTTTCGAGGGATAAGTTTGACGGATTTGCAAGGGAGTTGGAAGTCTATCTTAGATCATTGATAGGATAGTTTTATTCATGTTCTATTGGTTTTTTAGTGTTCCTCTGTTCTTTGGAGGGTTTCTTATCCCTTTCTTTTGTATTTTCTCTGGTTTCTTTGATAATATTTCTTTCTCTATCAAAAAATGTTATTCAAAGTTGATAGAGCCTTGGAGCTCTATATTAGACTCAGAACAGATAGGGAGAAAGAAAGAAAAACAGTGGTAGGAGTAGAATAGAATAGAATAGAAGTAGAAGAAGATGGAATTCTGGATAATTCTGAATTGTATTAATGAGGAAAATGAGAAAAGAAAAATACA
>JANHAO010028061.1:0-10694 GCA_026873985.1 Saraca asoca
ACTAGAAAAATGAATTTAAGTGATTTATTCAACACTATGAAGCCATAATAGCCAATAACTCATGAGACAAGTGTATTCCAGGACGGCACAACTTTACAAAATGCAAAAAGTACATTCAATCTAAAGACCATATAACCTCATCATTTCCTTCCCTTTGACTTACATAGCATCAATGTGTGTTACATTGACCTATCTTGCAAGGTTGGTAAGACATATGAAATGAGCAACTAATTTATGGTTGGTTAATTATTAGGTCCCACTGACAAATATGTGGTATCATTATTATGCTTGGTTGACCTGAGGGTCTCACCGCTTGTTATATTAAGGCAGCCATTGCTCATGATTATGATTAGTTGACCTCAATTTCACATTATTTGTTGCATTAAGGTAGCAATTGCTTATTATTATAACCAATTGACCAGAAGGTCCCACTACTTATTGCATTAAGGTAGCCAAAGCATAAAATCACCATGTCACCTCCTGTTGGATAGATGTTTGATAAAATGATACAGAGCTTGTTTGAAAAGAAATGATAACTGATATGCATGAAAACTTAGAGAATAACATGTTAAATATTCAAGAGAATTTTGATTATGATGATACATGTGCTTTTGTACTTATTAGTATATATATACATACATATAAAATGATTCATGATACATATATATATATGTTTTTATGGCCAAAAAGGTTTCCATTCAAAGAAGGGTAGAAACTCTCACTTCACCAAGTACTTGAGTTGTACTCACCCCTCTTATGTTTAACAATTTTAGAGAACAAAGCTCAAGCTAACCCTAACCAAGTAGGGTTTGCTCCTACTCAGTAGAGGCAGGAGTTAAGTTTCAAAATATGGGTATATCATGATAGAGAGTGCCAATTTCCAGCCATCTAACCTTACTATGTCAAGAGTTTTCATGTTTCTTCTTTTAAAGGATTTATTTCAATTCAATGATTTAGTTTTGATTAAAATTTTATATTTTAAAATAAAGTGTACACATTTGATTTTGAGTTTGATTTGTTTAAAATTGAGTTTATTTAAGTTTTTATAAGTCAAAGAGTTTATGATTTTGTGTGTTACCATCCAGTAATCGATGCCATTCCCAAATTTGGGGATGTGGCAATTGAAACCATTGTTGAGCCTCCTAGACCATTGAATTGAAGGTACTATTAGAATTGGGTTAAATAACCAAATCACCCCTATTGTGTATGTTATTTCCCACTTTTCAAACTAATTTCCTAAATGCCTCACTTTCTGCATTGTTAACATTTTTTTTCTATGACCTATACAACCTGACTACCCTGGGTGGTTGGGTCATTGTTGTAGTGACTTCACTAGCCAGGGTGGCAAGGTTAATTGTTGGCCAATCATAATTGACCTTGTCATCCTAGTTGGCAAGATCACTACAATAGTGACCCAACCACCAAAGGCAACAAAGTAGGTCTGGCCAGGGCTCTATGAAGCCGCCTCCACCTCCATTACATTTAAGTCATTATGGGTGAAGTGTTTTGCTATTAGAGTAATGGGAAAAATATTGAGTGATGCAAGTGAAAATCAGTTTAAAAAAAATATTGTTCTTCTCACTGTCAATTACACTAAATAGAAGTTTGCTTAATGTTAACTCTAATAAGCAATGTTCTCTTAATAGCCTACTCTAATGGGTATCCTAGGTGCACCAATCAAATCATTTGAGGTGAGCACATATATAGTGGAATCCACCATCATTGCTCATTCACAATATCCCCACCTTTTTTATCTTCTTCATTCTAAATCCATTGTTGTGTGCTAGAATTCACAAGAACAGCTACCGCATTCAGGTGTTCATCATAAATGAATGATTGGTGTTTGCCCACTCTGTTTGATGAACATAACTTACACATTTTATATTCCTTCTATGCTTAGTCTTTTATCATGTTTATTTTCTTAATTGGATACTTGTAATTGCTTTCTTGGTTTAGTCAATTTTTGAGCTTAATTGGATTAATTTGATAATTTAGTACTCTCTCAAGTTTTTAAGTGTATCTTGAGTTTTGGACTTTAGTTTTGGGTGATTCTTATGTATTTCAAAATCTAAGAGGATGCTCCACAAATTTCATGAAAAGTCCTAAGCCCATATTAGTTATTTTCAAGGTCAAATTCAGCCTAGAGTCTGAAACAAAGTGATAACCTACTAACCTAGAACTAGTTTTGATATTTTGACTATAATTGGAGCTCCAAACCTCATTTTGGTGCAAATTTAAGTCCATTGGATGGCTAAGATCTACCTTTACAAATTTCACAAGGGGTTTGAAGTGAAACTACACCTTTTTAATTAAGTTTCAAGGTTATGGATCCAAATGACTAATTTTATTACACTACTCTTCAAGACTATTTTGATTTTTAGCCTACAAGTCAAGTTAGGGATCAAATTTTTAAGCAAATTTAAGGCCATTGGATTTCTAAGAGATAAAGCTATAATTCCTATGAAGAGACCTACATCTAATTATATCTCCTTCCAGTCCTAATTAGTAGCCTGGAGAAAGTAGTGAGCTCATATAAAAGCTTAGTTAAGACCTAATTTATTCATTCTTTACATTCTTTTCATTCTTCTTTGTTTTTTAAGAAGGAGGAGCTCTTCTAGGGTAAAAACACCAATCCCTTTCAGGTATTCTCCTTTCTTTTATTTTTATTTTTATTTCTTACAAATAGTAGTTAAAATTTTTATTCAATCTAAGGGAAATTCTCCTTCAATTCTCTTGTTAATTATGAAACTTATTTTTATTGTTAATTTGTTCTCAATTTGATTTCCTTTATTCTCTATTTTAATTCCATTAATTACTTTGGATGATTGATTTCATTATGATTTACTACTAGCTAAACTTTTATAATCGATGTTATTTATGGCTAGTTATCTTAAGTAGCCATAAGGTTTTGATTATTCGCTACTATAGGTCAATTATCCCAGAGAATTAAGGGTGATTAATGAATTTGCTAGGGTAAATTGGTTAATCAATCTTGGCATTTTGTGGTTCTAATGTTATTGTTGGGTTTGTTGAGGTGCGAGCTTTAATCAATTCAGTAATAAGGGTTAATCGGGTGCTAGGCATAGTTGGCCAAATTAGAAGGAAGTTAGCAAGAATTGATTAAATGTTAGGTCTAATTTGATTTTGGCTAATGAATGAAAGAGGAAGTGAAAATTTGTGTCAATGATCAGTCACTAAATTGAATGCAAGGGTCCCTTAGATTGAAGCTTTTCTATTTAAGTTCTCCTTTTATCTTTAATTCTCTTGTTTATGTTAATGCAGTTTGCTTATATTCATTTTCTAACTAATCAGTCACATAACCTTACCTTTACTTTTAATAAACTAAATTAATCTCCAATCTCTATGTTTTCACCTCTTTTGCATATAATTTTCTTAATTTTCAAGTTTTTTGGTAAGGTCGAGATCAAAAAATTTTATGGAATCTAGACTTGAAATTTGGTAGTCTACTAGTTTTTAGTTTTCTATTCAAAATCTATAGTGTTGCCATGCAACCTGATCTACTTTTGTGAACTTCCATCATTTAATTGGTTTTGTTTTAGTATTTTTCTACATTATTTTGTCAAATTTTCATTTTTGTTCTCTTGGTTTTGTTTTCTCAATAAGTCTTTTGGTGTATGACTTGATCCTCTCATCACTTTGACTTGATGTATGATCCAAAAATTGAAAGAACCTTCTAGAATTTCAAAAAAGAGATCAAGCACTATTCTGGACCCTTTTAAGCTTCTTCTTCCATTGATCAATTAATAACTTCTTCTCCTGGAATTGGCATAGTAGTTAAGCTATTTTTTAACCATTCATCTTCTTATACTAGTCTGGAGAATTTGACTTTCAATGAAGAAGTTGGCTACTCCAAACTTGAACTAAGAACCATTGTGCATAAACTATCCTGATATTGATGCAGCCTTTGAGTTAAAGTCTGGACTAATACACCAAGTACCTACCATTCATGGCTTGGCTTGAGAAGATCCTTACAAGCATATTAAGGAGTTCTATGTTGTCTACTCTACCATAAAGCCTCAAGGAATTTTAAAGGAATAGATCAAACTAAGAGCCTTTTTTTTCTCATTAGTTAATTCTAGAATTTGAGAAGAGAGATCAAGCACCATTCTGGACCCTTTTAGGCTTCTTCTTCCATTGATCAATCAGAAACTTCTTCTCCTAGAATTGGTATAGTAGTTAAGCTATTTTTTGACCATTCATATTCTTATACTAGTCTAGAGAATTTGACTTTCAACGAAGAAGTTAGCTACTCCAAACCTAAACCAATAACTATTGTGCATAAACTATCCTAATATTGATACAACCTTTGAGTTGAAGTCTGGCCTAATACACTTAGTACCTACCATTCATGGCTTGGCTTGAGAGGATCCTCACAAGCATCTTAAGGAGTTCCCTATTGTCTACTCTACCATAAAGCCTCAAGGAATTTTAGAGGAACATATCAAACTAAGAGCCTTTCCTTTCTCATTAGCTAATTCAACTAAAGACTGACTATATTGCTATCCTCTTGGCTCCATAAATTCATGGCCTGAAATGGCAAGACTTTTCTTTGAGAGATATTTCCCTGTCTTTAGAATGGACAAAAGCATGATTGATGTTACAAGTGAAGGAGCTCTAGCAGATAAGACCAAAAGGCTGAAGAATCCTACTAGCAAACATAGTTGCCAATTTATAGTAGTTTGGAAGCATGATAGATTATACAGTAAAGAAAGTCAATGAAGTGTAGAACTTAAACCTTGAGAAATAAATGACAAACTTAACCTAGATGGTTTAGCTAGTTCAGCAAGCCTTGGAACAAAGACAAAAAGTAAAAGTGTGTAGGATTTACTCAATCCATGGACATAATACTCAGGCATGTCTAACCTTCCAAGAGACTGACCCAATCCAATAAGTTTATGTACTGACCCAATCCAATAAGTTTATGTCATGGGAGGATTTTCAAAAAATAGGAGGTTTTTAGCACAGCCATAGAGAGCACATAATCCATACTCTAACGTATATAATCCTAGTTGGAAAGACCATGCCAACTTTAGATATGGAAATCAAGGTGGACAACAAATTTCATTTTAGCACCCTGCCCAAGCCATGTAGTAGAACCAAAATTCATCTTTTACCAAAGCCATTAAGGACCTAATTCAAACCATGGCCAAAATAACTTAAAGTTCCAACAACAAGTTAGAGTTAACATCTTGTAGTTGAAGCAAGACCAACAAGCCAACTTGCAGTAGTTTCAACAAGAATTTAATGTCAGACTTCAAAATTTAGAGACAAAAGTGACCAATCTAGAAACTCAAATTTCAGGTGGATTACCCTCTTAGACAATTCTGAATCATAGATAAAATTTGAATACAAACTATTAAGGAGTGGCAAAGAAGTAAAGACAAAACTTCAAGAAATGTCAGTTTCAATCAAGCAAATGCAAAAACAAAAATTATAAAGCAAAAAGAGGCAAAACTTGCTAAACAAATAGTAATTCTTAACCAACTTTAGTTTTCATTCCCCCTTCCTTCCCTAGCAGATTGGTAAAATCCAACAAAGAGGACTAAGAGAGAAACATCCTAAAGAAATTTTTAAGAAAGTGGAAGCGAAAATACCCCTACTAGATGTGATTAAACAGATTCCTTGGTATTTAAAGTTTCTCAAGGAGCTATGCATCACCAAAAGGAAATTGAAGGGTAATGAGAAAATAAGAGTGAAGAAAAATGTATCTTCTATCATTCAAAAGAAACTTCCCTAAAAATGCAAGGATCTAGGTTCTTTCAAAATCCATTATGCACTTGGTCAGAATTATTTTAAAAATGCCATGCTAAACTTAGGTGCATCCATTAATGTCATTCATTATTTTATTTATGCATCTCTAAAATTGGGACCTTTTAAAAAACCAATGTTATACAACTAGCAAATAGGTTAATGTTATTCATATAGGAGTTGTTAAGGGTGTTGTAGTGTGGATAAATGCTTTCATCTTTCCTACAAATTTTACATTTTGAAAATGTCAAATGATCTCTCAAATAACTCAGCTCCTATCATTCTAGAAAGACCTTTTATGAAAATAGAGATGTCTATATTGGCACTCTTAGCATGGAATTTAATGGTGATACCATAAAATTTTACATCTTTGAGGACATGCAATATCATTCTGATGATTATTCCCTATGTTATATTGATACTACTGATCCCATAGTGCAGGATGTTCTTGAATCAAATGGCAGGGGTAAATCAGAGGCAACAATTAGCAATAGCAAGAGCTTCATGCACCTATAGATGGGTTATGGAGTTTAGGAGTGGTAGCAAGAACCTATAGCCCTAAGAATTCATGATCCTTGTTAATAAAGAGCAAAAATGGACCATCAATCCAATGACATTAATGGGAAGCAACCTAAGTATTTACTCTCTTTCCCTCTCTTTTTTTTAATTGTCCATAATTTATTGATGATTTTATACTTACATTGAGGACAATAAAAATTTAAGTTTGAGAAGAGAATTTAGGATTACTTTATTTTATTTTTTATTTTGTTTGTAAAAAGAAAAAGAAGAGAAGAAAAAAATTCTATGTCTATTTTGTGCATTTAAGTGTTTTTCAATGATGATGGGTTTATTTAGGCCTTGAGCAGGTTGCTATTGATTTTGATGGTTGCATAGCATGATTAAATAAATTATCTTGTCTTTTGATCCTTGAATTTGATTAGCATAGTGATGATGTTTGACATGTTTGTAGATTGATTTTGATAGACATATACCCTATGAGATTTTAAGTCATTAGTAATCATTCTTATCATGTTTCTCTTCTTTCTTGTATGTGATTTTGTTTCATAAAATTGTTGCTCTAGAATTTGCTTTGAATCCTTTTTAGATTACATTAGCATATGTATGCATGAATATGATTAAGGCATTCTTTGATCGATCCACTTTTGCCTTTTAAGCTAATTAATTTTGAGCTTTGAGTTTTCAAGAATGTGCTTCATGATATGCTATGTCCCCTGAAATTTATTTGTTTCCTTATTTTTGGCTTTGCATTCTCACCATTGTTGAAAAGATAGTGTTAGAGTTTTTGTTTTGCATCTAGTTGGGTTTTTGCTTTGGTGTCTTGCCTAAGGGCATGCAAGATCTAAGTATGGGAGAATTTGATGAAAATAATTTATACACATTAATATCCTTTCTATGATTAGTATTTTGTCATGTTCATGTGTTTAATTGGATACTTATGATTGGTTTCTTGGTTTGGTCAAATTTTTATCTTAATTGGATTAATTTAGTAATATGGTGCTATTTTAAGTTTTTAAGTGTATCTTTAGTTTTGGACTTTAGTTTTAGGTGATTCATATGTCTTTAGAAAGCTAAAAGGATGCTCAACAAATGTCATGTAGAGTTCCAAGCACAATTCAATCATTTTTAGGGTCAAATTTAGCCTAAAAGCTAAAATAAAGTGCTGACCTACATACCTAGAACTAGTTTTGGTATTTTTACTATAATTGGGACCCTATACCTCATTTTAGTACAAAACTAAGCCCATTGGATAGATAAGATCCATCTCTACAACTTTCACAAAAGGCTTAAAGTGAAATTGCACCTTTGTAATTAATTTTCAAAACTATGGATCTAAATAACAAGTTTTGTTATACTAATTTGCAAGATTGTTTCAATTTTTAGCCCACAAGTTGAATTAGGGATCGAATTCTTGAATAAGGTTAAGGCCATTGGATTAATAAGAGATGGAGCAAAAATTTTTATGAAGGGCTCACATCCAATTGTGGCTCCTCCCAAACCTAAAAAGTAGCCCGAGTAGAAAGGGAGAGGGGTGAACCCATATAAAAGCTTAGCTGAGGCCTAATTGATTCATTCTTTACATTCTTTTCATTTTTCTCTACTTTTGTAAGAAAGGAAAGCTTTTCTAAGGCAAGAACACCAGTTCCTTTAAGGTCTTCCTTTTTTCTTTTATTTTTATTTTTAGTTTTATTTCTTTTGTAATGAGTAGCTAAACTTTTTATTCAATCTAAGGGAAATTTTGCTTTAATTCTCTTGTTGATTATGAGACTTATTTCTATTGTTGATTTGTTTCCAATTTGATTTCCTTCATTCTCTATTTTAATTCCATTAATTGTTTTGGATGATTAATTAATAAGGCCCATTAATTAATTATTCATGGTGATTTACTGCTAGATAAACTTATATAACCACTATTGTTTGTAGTTGTTTGGCCTAAGTAGCAATAAAGTTTTTGATTATGCACTAGTGCAAGTCAATTATCCTAGAGAATTAAGGGTGGTTAATGAATTTGTTGCTGGGTAAATTGGTTAATCAATCTTAGTATTTTTGGGTCCTAATGCAATTGTTGGGTTGGTTGGGGTGCTAGGCTTTAATCAATTTAGTTATAAGAGTTAATCAGGTGCTAGGTTTAGTTAGTCAAATTAGAGGGAAATTAGCATGAATTGATTTGGTTGGGCTTAATTTGATTCTTGGCTAAGTTGTCAAAGAGCAAATGAAACATTTGTGTCAGTGATAGTCACTTAATTGAATGCTAGAGTACATTGGATTGAAGCTTTTCCACTTAAGTTCCCATTTTACCTTTAATTCTCTTGTTTACATTAATGCAATTTGTTTATTTTCATTTTCTAATTAGTTTATCATAAACCCCCTTTCTTAATTATTAATACACTGAATTAATTTCTAGTCTCCTCAATTCGACATGGACTCACCCTTGCTATAAGTTAAGGTAGTTCAGTATATTATCTTTGTCAATTTCAATAGCCTTCACTTTTCCTCACTCTATCATGCATGGTAGAGATGTGAATTTGGGTTTGGAGTTAAGGCACAATTGTCATCTTGGCCTATCATGGGTGTTTGTGGATGTCCTAAGTGTACACCTACATGTTATGGTTTGGTTATGCTTGACAAAATGCATATGTTATGGTTTACGGATGTTCTCTATCACATGTTCCAGTTTTTTTTGTTAGGCCTAAGGTTATAAGGAAATGCCTGTGATTAGTGACAACTCTAGAGAAACAAAAAAAAAATGTTTAGTTAATTATTCTCCAAGAATTGAATGTGATTGATGCCTATTTTAAAGAAACAATGAGGAAATATTTGGTTAATTATTTACCAAGACTTGAATGTGTAAACTTTAGTATTTGATTTACACTACTTTAAATGAAATATTCAATTTTGTCTTCAATCAATAAATGTTTAGTTAATTACATCTTGTAAGCCTCATTTATATTCACAATCATTATAACACCTTTTTATTTACTAAGAGAGGGAAAAAATTTTAATGTGGTTTGTTACAATTAAAAATGTCATGCAAGATGAATGGAAATTGAAATGGAATTTTTAATATGTTATCTAGTGTAAATGTTGTGTGTTCAAACTACTATGTATTGCCCATAAGAGATAAATACTAATACAAATAATAATTGAAATTATAAAATAAACTCAATAAGGAAAGTAAATATATGTATATCAGAATGGTCTAGTCATATGCTTGGTCTACTAAAACTTAAAGTGAAGTAATAACATATACAAAAAAAAAGTTTGTGTACATCCAAATCAGGTGTCTCTCTTAGGGCATTATTGTGGCTTTATGATGGCTCTCGTGGTAACTTGCTCTACCCACTTTACTACTACTAACCATAACCATATAATTAATAATCCAATACAATGAAGTAGATGTCTCCAAACAATGTTCACTATAAATATACATTGCCCCTAGTTTAGGTGTCCTAGGCTACCATAGAGAGGTTCACCTCACTATACCTATAGTGCCACAAAGAGCTCAACATGCCAAGGATGCCAGTGATGAATTAGCCCCATGGACCCATAGCATAGCTCTCTAACACACCATACATAGGATATGGCACCATGTAAGCAAGCAACCTAATGTAAGGAAAGTATCCCAAGTACAATGGGGAGGGATAGTAGGGTACGAGTGCATGCATCTACTATATCTAAATGGGTCAAGTGCTAGCTACGACTCTAACTGTTATGGCTGCTTTGACTACAGTGGTTGTTATAGCTGTTATAGCTCTTATGGCCATAATGGTAACCTGTATGATTGCTTATTTTCCAAGAACCCCTATGGCTTCACTGTTATGTGCTAGAACTTCACATGTGGTATTGCACCATAGACCTATTTGAGCATCCCACTAGAAAGCTAGCAAGCAAATAGGTGAAGTTAGGGATACTACAAACCTATGCCTATGTGTATGTCCTTTATTATGTGTGCCTTCATTGTAAATACATGTCATGAACACATTCAACTAGTAAAACCCAAAATAAGACAAATAATTAGAGGGGTTCACTTACATAGATGAGAAATGTTAGCCCTTGTGCCCTCATCCACCACCTTATGATATGCCAATAACATTGCATGTACTTAGATCTAAATTGTAGCTCCCCAATCTACAACAACCCTAGAAGATGATGAACTTCATCCTACACCATATGTTCATGTACTGGCAATGGAATGCCACCTAACTCTAGTCATCCTAGAGCAAGTAAAGATCTAACATGTGCACAAACTTCAAGTTATACGAAGCTTGTAAGATGTGCTGTTGGATGCTAGACTAAAAAGGTAAATGTGGTTAATAACAATAATCAGGCAAGAAACATGGCATTCAAATCACAATGATGAACACACTTTATACATATTTTATTTCCCTTTATACTTAGTATTTTAT
>JANHAO010028062.1:0-10698 GCA_026873985.1 Saraca asoca
TAATTAATTGTTATTTGTGCAAGTATGCTATGGTGAATGTGATGTGGGCAATTTACCTTCAGAAGAATAATTGTAATCTTTATTTGGGCTATATTATTAATTGAGCCTGCGTGCTCTATTTGATGATTATAATGTATAATTTGTAGAATAGGAAATTGTTTTCAATTCTTGATGTAATATGAAAACCCAAGTGAGGATGAAGATTCAAGAGCCAATGGGAGCACAAGGAGACTTATGAAGTTTCTTGTGAAGTTTACATATGATGTAAAATTTTCTATGTATTTTTGATATGGTTTAAGTTTCTTTGAGGCTCGAAAACTTAAACATTATTTACTTTTGCGCCCACATCTATTTCACATTATTTATATGCTTTATATATATGATATATGTTTGTATGATTAACGCCACATGTCATTTTAGAAATGGTATGCTAAGTCATGCAAAGCATGTAAATTGACTAATTAAAGGATGGAACCTAATATGCGATCAAAATCCCTTAATTCCATACTAAATCAAAGTCCTACTAAGATTACTGTCAGGATACTCTCAACGGAGTGGTTCTCCACATTGTTGACTTCATGTCTAAACCAGATGATGTTGTCTTTTAATAATTTATCTCTCCGTTGAAAGACCATTGTGAAGTGGCAAGGTGTTACAAGCTGCTTCCTTAATGCTTTGTATTAACTAACGAATCTTTTCTAGTATTCTTCCCAACTGTCAATACTATAAGTTAGGAGATTCTTGAACCATATTCGAGGTATGTCTCCTAGTGTAGCTGGGAAGACATAACAATTGACCAGAGGATTGGTCGTTTGAAGATCCATCTAAATATTAAACACATCTACGTGATCATATGGATAGTTATCCCCATTGTATGGTGAGATTGTGGGGATTTTAAACTTGCGAGAAAAAGGTTCTTTCTCGACCTTTCTGGTGAATGGTGTCCTCTCCTCATATTGATCTTGACTTTCCTGAGCTTGGGGGCATTTTTCTAATTGCTTTACCTTCTGAAGGAGCTGTTCTAACATCTGGCTCTATGCTCTAGATCGATGGCTGTGAGATTGCTGGCTCCCTTTATTTCCTTGGTCATGGGAATAGTGATCTAAGGTATACTTCTAATTGGTCCTGTTTGAGCCTTGAGCTTGGTAGACCTTCGATCCTATCTGTGAGTTAGAATAGCAAGCTATATTAGCACATTGATGCTATTGCTGGACTACTCTTTTGGGCACAATGACCTCGGACTATTTTTATGTGCCTAGAGCTTGTGCTTGCATCAGCACTTTAACCGCCTCAGCGAGCTCTTTCACTATGTTCTCTAGTGCTTTCTGGTGTTGATGCCACATTTGCACTTCATTATTTTTAAGAGTAATAACGGCAAGCTGGCGGTGAGCCATGGGGGTAAGTCGGTGATGATACCTATTGCAGGTCTAGCAAGAGTGCCTGTTGCAGAAAGAGCTAGCTCCCTTTGCTGTTCTGCTTATCCTTACGGCTAGTTAAGCTGAGCATTTGAACTTTTGGTGATTCTTTCTTTAGCCATGACAGTTGAACAAAAAATCAATCAGAATATAGATAAGGCCCTCCTTTTAGCGCCAAAATGTTGACGTGTTAATTTAGTTAAGCCCAAAATTTAGTAGCCAACCCGATAGTTCTTGAAACCCCAAACTGCAAACTAATTGTAAGAAAAAAGAGAGAATAAAAGAGGAAGAGCAAGAAGATACCAAAAGGTTTTTTAATGTGATTCGGCCAAAGTTAGTTGTCAACTCCTATGTCCACAGTAGTTGTATTTGTTGTTGTGTGATTTTTCTCTATATAGTTTAGTAGAGTAACAATACATATATCTCCCACTATTTTTTTGTAGGGTTTCTGTGTATGTTTTTTCTCATGTCTTTTACAATGATTTTTCCCTATTTATAGAGGCAGGGGATTAGAAATATAATTTGATAAATTATAAATCTATTTTTTTCATTGCATTGACCAATAAATACTAGGCAACTTGCTGTCAATTTTTTGGGGGCTGATTTATCGGTTAGAAATATATGCCTCTGGCTATAGGCTAGACTTTGGCATTCCATGCCCATGCATGAGATTGCTCGTTTAGCGATCTGAACTTGCGTCAGGCGACCTGTTGGTTAGTTCTTGTTACCTCACTTTGGAACGGGTTAGTCCTTTTCAGTTGAACTAGTCCATTGGGCTTTTTTCTAGCTCATTTTGCATAATTCTAAAAATATCTATAACAAAATCAAATTTTGATAAATAGAAATGATTAATAATGTTTAATGGAAAATCAAATTTCAATAGATAAAAGTGACAAATTAATATATTAGAAGGATTTAGATAAGATAGTTAATGGTAAGATTATACAATAATCTATTTATTCATTACCTAATTATCTACGTTTATGATAATTAAGAGCGTGTAAACTGTAATTTAAGTAATATTTTAAAAAATACTTGCTAAAAATTATAAATTTTAAGATAAGATTACAATTAAAATGATAATTTTTAGAATATACGTGGGAGACAAATAAATCAAAAATGGAAAAGATTGTGAGAAGAACCTATCAGCTCATTTAATTATAATATGACTGTATGGTTGTTTTCCGCAAAAATTTACGCAATTGGTAAAAGGGGTCGGTGATGGTTTTACAGTTCTCCACAAGTGGGGATTTAAATTCTTTAAAGTAGTTTATGTTGACGTTCACTTCGCTCATATTTTTGGTGCCTAATAATATGATTATAATTTAAAAATAAAGATATATAATAATTATTTTAATTATATTTTTTATTATTTAATATAATATTATTTTAATTTATATAGATATTTATATTATTTTATAAGTCATATTTAATGTTTATATAAGTATTAGAAAATATCATATCAAATTTTAAATTTTCATATTATGATTTTAATTAATAGAATTTGAGATAAATATTTTAGCTAATAAAATTTGAGATAGATGCAGAAGAGTTAAAAGAAAAAAATTGGATTTATAAAAAAAGTTAAATTAAAAATAAAAATAAAATAAGGATAAAATTAAAAAAATTGTATTTTAGTCCATTTATTTTTGAAGAATTTGTCCCAATTCGGCAATTCTCCACCACTGCACCGGACTCTCCAATTTTCTTGTAATCCCTACCCTGTAGCCAGTAGTCTCCGCCCACAGCTACCACATTCATATAACCGCAGCTTCTCTACTATTTCTCTTTTCGTTTTCCCTACTTGCTTTCCCTAGCTTAGTCACACACACTCGCATTTCAGAACCAAAACATCAAAGCTCTAGCTCGTTTTCCCCGAACCAACCCATTGACCTTTAAGCACTTTCACATATATCGTATACTAGATCTGTACTCAAAGAGGAATCAATTGCATTGGCTTTTTCTTTTCTTTTATCCTCTGCATTGATTATGCCGATTCATGAGTTCAGTCTTTGATTTGATTTTGCAAGCACAGGTTATTTAAATGCAATTGGGATGATTATAAATGTGGATGCTTCTGGATTGAATTGGCCATAGATGGATGTATATTCATTGAGGTTGTAATTGAACTATCTTCAAGATTTTGGGGCATAGGTTATTAGGTTTTAATCTGTAGGTTACTCTATTTTTGCAAATAAATACAAGTAGGACTAGCAGCATGTTTGCTATGCATTCATCTTCCTGGCTAAATTTTCAGGCTGGGACACCCTACAGAGAACTGTAGTAGTAGGAAATGGCAATCTCAGCCTCAGGGTCATCTGCATCAAAGGGCATAGTTGTGACAGTGCCAGTGCTAGTTCTCTCAGCTTCAGTGGCTGCTGTTTTTCTGTTCTTCTTATTGTCCTCTCTCTCTTCTTGCACCTGCCCTAGAGCTTATGACAGTCCTGTCTCCAGTGGCAGTAGTGTTGGTATAGGTGTGTCAGAGCCTGGCAGTGCTAATATTCCATTGGCAACAACAAAGGAGCATGTGGATTGGTGAAGGATCAGATCCAGGTGAATGGGCTTCATATGCATGATAATGTGCTCCGTAAGGGTATTAACCCTCGCACTAGGGCTCAGCAACTTGAGGATCTTGGACAGTAAGACCCTTTCTCTTGATGTTTAATTTCCACACTTGTGTATGTATGAATGTAAACATTCATTACCGTGAATATTAGTTTGTGTATTTTTAATGTAATTTTTTATATATTTTTTAATTTTGTATCTCATTCTTAACAAAAAAGTTGTGACAATTTTCGAAAATTCTGCTATCACATGTTTGCAATGAATTTGCTTGTAATAGTGATTGAAGTATTAGGGAGGTGAATATATTGGTTTAAACAAATTGGACATATTGTATAAATCAATGGGATTTGCTTTTGATCCAATGCCAATATACATGAGTTTTACACTAGCAATGAATTATATGCTATCAAATATCAAAATCCTGTAAAACGGTTTAACACAGTTACAGCTGTGTGAAAAGTGAAAACTCTTATTTACTTTATTTTTGTGAGGTGGCACTTTTTAGTTTACTGTTGAAGTGAAGCCTTTCACATTGACAGTGTATCAAAGGCGAACTCAATTGAGTATGGTATTAATAATTGATTGGCTAAACTCGATTATAGCACCAAAAATGTGTAGCAGATGTCTAAATGCAAGAGAAGATGCAAGAAAATAAGACAGGCAACTATGTAGGAGTACTGGAAATTTCTGTAGTTATTATGCTGCAAGCAGAACTTTGCTTAGATAATGTCTGTCTATATGTGAAAATGTGTTTCATCCTCCCTAGAACACAGACTTTTTACTGTTGTTGGTTATCCATGTCAACCTGCCATTCAGCCTCAGCTAGGGTTTCTCTCTTTTTGATCCTTTTTTCAGGATTGACTACTTATAGTAATCTGTTTGGTTGCCATTAAGTGCAGGGGGCTATAATTAAAAATCAACAGCACACAGTTTATAATTTTATTTCACTTTAGCCTCATCCGCACCAAAGAATGAATTCATTAATTTTCTTTCATGGTTATATCTTTTTGACTCAGAACTCCTCTTCTCTCTCTCTCTCTCTCTAAGACGCCAGTTTAAGCAGCTGCCCTATAGTTATTTGTAATTTCAATTTTTTTGTTTACGAATGTCTTTTTGAAAATATATGATTTTTATTTTTCCTGCTATGTGCAGATATAAGGGCATATCACATTATGAGGGACCTGACTCAGATAACCACACAGCTTTGCCTTGCCCCGGGGAGCTACTGGTTGAAGAGCACCATAGCAACTACAGTGAGCCTTGGGCGGGTGGAAGAGATGTGTTTGAGTTTCTTGCCCAAGTCCTAGAGATAGGTTGTGGTACTCTCAGAGTTGGCTTGCATTTCATTCGGTTTTTAAATACCGAACGCTTTCATTGCCTTGAAAGGGATGAACTCTCACTAATGGCTGCATTTAGGTATGAGCTTCCTTCCCAAGGCCTCTTGCATAAACGACCTTTGATAGTGAAGGGAGATGACATGGATTTCAGTAAGTTTGGCTCTGGTGTTATGTATGATTTGATTTATGCTAGTGCTGTATTTCTGCATATGCCTGATAAACTCGTGTGGGTTGGACTGGAGAGGTTAGCATCTAGATTGAAACCTTATGGTGGACGAATCTTTGTATCACATAACATAAAGTTCTGTTCACGGTTGGGAGGAGAAGAATGCACAGGAAGACTTACGAATTTGGGGCTTGAGTATCTTGGAAAGGATACACATGATAGTTTGCTATTTAATCACTGTGAGATATGGTTTGGATTTAGGTGGTCAAAGGCTTGAGGTCAAAATGTTTTCATACATTAGCATGGGAAGTAGCTCTAAATGGTCTCAGTGAACTGATTGTGCTTTTGCTCAGATTGTTAACTCTTATACAACTCAATGATATCCTTGCTTGGAGGGTAAAGAGGTGACAGTATTTCCACTCAAGTGGTTCATCAACTCTTGTCAGGAATCTGAATATGCTTTGTACACTTATAGGCAGAGACTAGAGAAGGATCATCTGTAATTTTGATTGAGGAATCAGCAAAGGCAAGATCACTTGTGTTATTAAATTGATGTCATCTGGTAAAAAGAGTAGCTTAATATTCATCTTTTAAATTACAACTATTGTAATTTAGCATTCATTCTATTTTTTAACTGAATGCTGTTTCCTGAATTACTGTTAGATAGTGTGCAATCTAAAATGCATAGTAGAGTGAAATTTTGGAATATTTATCCCTATTTTCATAACTTCTTTCCTGTAAGTAAAGCATCCTGCTGAGTAACCCAAGTAGCCTAAATGCATTTGAAAGGGAGAACGGGGCCAGAGGGTTGCATTTTTGTGTAAAATGTGAAGTTACCATTTCTATGGAAGATTGGAGTAACTTATTATGTCTCCTAAAACTAGTTGCAAACAGATGTAATGAACGATTGGGGTAATGCCAAAGACCACACTGGAGCTTGATCGAGATAAAGGTAAAAAATGACCTATGGTGGATGGTAGGTTTTCTCACAGTTACATATTTTCATCCCTAGTTTTCTCAGGCACCCATCTTTGCTCAGAAATGGCATAAAAAGACAATTTTGTTGATTCACCTATTAATGGCTGTAGAACTATAACCTATTGAATTTGGCCTGTATGGTGAATATCTGACTGGAATGTGTAAAATAAAGACAGATTTTTTGCTTAAGCAGTCTTTTCCTTTATACTTGGATGTCAGTATGTATACTAGGTCAAAACACTCGACTATTGGTACATTAAGGTTCTATTTGTAACATATTGGTTTGTTCCTGATTGATGTCAGTTCTTTTATTGGTGTTTCATAATTATTGAAATGGAACACTTCAAACGAGCACATTGGAGCATTTTAAAATACACTGTTGTCTAAGTGAGAATCTAAGACCAACATTTTTGGCAACAACACCCTTAATCCCTTGTTATCACCCTAAGAGTGACAGGTTCAATATGCAGCTCAATCAACATTGCTGTTTGCATCTTAAGCAAATTTTATCCAATAAACCAAAAGTCTGGTACCTAATTGCACCATTTGTCGCTTTGGAAATTGTGCTTGCATAATAATGGTCTTAACTCTTTAGCCAAAATCACAGCACCAGGGTTCATGGATAGAAAAGGTTAAGGGAGTCTTCACTGAATGAAAAAAAAAGACTACCAAAGAGGGACTCCAAGTCCGCTGCAATTCTTTTGCATTCTTTGTAAGTCCTGCTTTATCATTCTTCCATTTTACTTCTTGCCTGTGTGAACCAATATTTTCTTGCTTTTGTGTGTGTGTGTCGAGTTTATTTTATATATATTCATGATTGTAGATTATTATAGTAGTCTTCGTTTCATATCTATTGAATGGACCTCAGTTTTGGCCCTGATCACTCTAACCAATTTATATACTGTTGACATTTCACAATATATCATCAAAGCATTGCATCCATAATTAAAAATTGTATGCATCTGTGAATTTCTGACATTTATATTAGTTTATTCTTTTATAATATCACAGTTGTGGTAGAGAATGTCTATTGGAGGTTTACTTGTGCTGCAGTCATAAGAAGCACACATGAAACCAAAAGGTAAAAAAGAAAAAGGGGGGAGGGGGGAGGAGAGGGAGAGAGAGAGAGAGAGAATTATAAAGGAAGAATGGAAATCAATGCAGAATAGCATTATTGAAGCAGCATTTTCCATGATTTGCTTTATTCTTTTACAACCTAAGGAGTAATTCGTCATTCTGTGATGATATTCAATTGCTGATAGTTAAACACTGCAAAAATGTCCATTGAAAGCTATGTTTTAAGTTTGCTGTGAAATTAGTTCTAGTTAAAAAAGCATCTGAGTTTTTCTTGTGGGTGGTTTTGTTATAAGTGGAGCATTTTGGGTTTGTATGAAGCCTTGGTGGAATTCATGATTAGTTTGCTCTAATAAAGGAATTACTAGTCTTGACATCAAAGGAAGATTCTATTTGCACAACTTCTATGTCCACAAACTTTTTGCTAGCCAGTAACTTAATATAGAGCTTGCAACTTTTGTAAAATATGTATAGAAGTATTTTTTTTTTCAGATTATTATTATTACTATCATGTTTCAGAAAACTTGATCATGTAAACAAGTTTCTAACTTTTTTTTATAATCAACTTTTTAGTTACTTTTATTTCTCAATGATTTATGCTCCAAATATTGGACAACTACAATTGTTCAGTTCTGAATTTAGAATTATAGAACCATGATTAAGTTGATGATGTATGCCGGCGAGTGGTGGTGGATGTCTTCTTGTTCTGGGTGTAAGAACTGTTTTATGTTGAATTGCCTATGTCACAACATATCATACAGCAGATCCTTAAATACGTAAGAGCTGTGTGCTGTGATTAAGTTTTGTGCATTTTGTTATTGTGAAGGATACTGATGTCTTTGTGGGAAAAAGTTCATATCTTTTTTGAAAAGTTATCACCGTTTAACAGTTACTAATCGATTTGATAGAAGTGACTTTACATTAAGTTGTCAATGATTTGTGCACCTAAGAATTTCCTAACCACACAATGGTTCATTCCAGTAGAGCCGCACATCAAACATAATTATATGGAGTCAATTACAAACTAACACATATATCAAATAATCAAATAATGAGAATCATTTAAGTGTGATTATACATGTCAATTTGCAGTTAATTTTTTTGAAATACCACACAAGAATTTCTCTCGTGGGCTCTACCGTTCCAAGCCATTTGCAATGTGAGAAACACCATAAAAGCAGTATAATCTGAAACTGAACCAGACTGCATTGCCAAAGGAGGAGTATGATAATTCTGAGATATGACAAATCAAATTTTCGGAGCCCTCACAACATCAGCCAGGAGTAAGCTGGCATAGCACGAAGTGTTATATATGGAAATTGATCCGATCCAAAAGAGCTCGCGAGAAGTTCGAAAGTGGCGAGAGGACCCATTCGAAGCATGCCCAGAATCACTCTGCTACCATGTCACGTCGTGAAGCGACCTCATTAGGCCAAGCTTGTGCGCCCCATTCCAAAAAAGGGGGAACGACCTGGCTGATGAGGCATGATCAGCAACCTGAAATCTCACCGGACAGAGGACTAGATCCCGCCTTACCCCAATGGTCGAATGGAGCCCGCCTACGGAAGATAATCTGCAGTAGCCGAAAAAGGAGATTTAGTCTGTATATTCTATCTTGTACATTAAATGTCGATTTAATAGGTTTACTGCATATGTATTTACCATTGTAACCTCATTTCCTCTATAAATATGAGGAATGAGCCTTCTGTAAAAGGGGGATGAAGGCAAGAACTCTAAAAGAGTAGAAAATTTGAGTGTTGTAACTTTATATCTGTATTATCTAAATAACGTGGTACCATGGACGTAGGGTCCAGTGACATCCTAATTTGGCTGAACTACGTTAAACCTTGTGTTTCCTTCTTTGCCATTCCTTTTATCTTTGTTTATTTTGTCGTGCTGAGACTGGACATAGGTCAAAGATCCCAAAGAATCCCTAGTTGGTCAGAGTTTGGACCATCACCAAAATCCGAGGTTAACATTTTGGCACCATCTATGGGGATCTCACCTATTCTGGTTCGCTCCTGCTGCAATGGTCAAGGGAAGAGTTACTAGAGCCTTAAATGCGCAACGCTATACTCCAGATAGTCATGTTTCGACGACAAACTCATCTGCTGCTCCCATTGCCAGAGCAGCTACTAGTGTCCTTCCAACTAGTTTGATGCAACCGGTTCTCGCTGCTAATGGCGTTGGTAGACCCCAAACATGGCTCCAGCGCCATCAGAGACTCGAGCACATGATGGGAGAGCTGGCTAAAACAGTCATGATGCTGGTGCAGGCACAAGCCCAGTATGTGCAAGGGCAGGCTGAAGCCGCCATACCTGAGGTTGAACGTTTCGATGAAGCCAACTAGGAGTAGACTTCGCACTGCCATCCACATGATCGAAATAGTGAACCAAACCACCAAGTCTTTAGCCAAAGACTGGGGGGCTTGGACGCTTTGGTGGAAAACCTCCTTTAGAGGTTCAAGCATCTGGAGGAGCATCCTCAGAGTCAGAATGACCAAAGTTGCTTCGGGGAGCAAACTCCTTTTTCTAGAGAGATCATGGAGGAACCTCTCCCATGTAAGCTCAAAGTTCCAATCATTCCATTGTATAACAGAGACAGCGACCCCCATAACCATCTGACTTGTTCAACATTTAGATAGATCTCCAAGCTTGCGACCCTTTGGTCAGGTGTCACATGTTCCCTGCCACCTTGGGCGAAATCCCTCAAATATGGTTCAAGAGTCTTCCAACTCACAACATTAATGATTAGGAAAAGTGCCAAGAAAAGTTTGTTAATCAATACCGAGCGCTACGGAAGTAGCTCGCACCTCCTTGTCACCTCACTACGATCTTCTAGGGCAAGTAGGAAGCATTGAAGGACTACATTATCCACTTTAGGCGAGAAGTTAACAACATTGAGAAGCCCTCAGATGAGGCTATTCTAGCTGCAATCTCAGCGGGACTCTATAGAGATTGAAAACTATTCAAGAGTTTGTACAAGTCCCCAGTCAATAATTTGGGTGAATTTTATGAGCGGACCATAAAGTAAGTCAGAAATCGAAACGAGTAATTCAGCTCCGAGCAAGAAGAAAAGTGTAGGTCCCAAACAGGTGATGTAAAAACGTGGTAAACAATTTATATAGCGGAAACGAATTCGATCTTGCCCTTTTCCCGTTGGG
>JANHAO010028063.1:0-10784 GCA_026873985.1 Saraca asoca
GTTAGTGAGCTCTTCTTTTACTCTAGATCTGATCTAGGTTGTTTTGAGACCTCACACCAATGGATCTATGGGAGTTTTGTTCGGCCAAGGGAGAAAAAGTTTTGAAAAGTTTTGGCCTCCCTCTCTTGCTCTTGACCAAGCAAAACTATCACCACCCGCAAAAAGTAATCTACTGAAGTTAGTCAGTAGCTTGCAGAGACCATTTTGGAGTAGTCTAGGTTGTCTTGTACATTTGTTTTGACAATAATATGAATTGTGTAATTATAATTGTAACCTCCCCAGCCTCTATAAATAAGATAAAGGAGATCATTGTAAAGCATTTTGAAAAAGAGATATTGTAACTCTGCCGAATTTTTACCAAAGTAATAAAAGCTACCATGGATATAGGGATCGATGCTACCCGATTTTAGCCAAATCATGTTAAAAACCCTTCTATGCTGCTGTCGTTCTTCCTCTTCATCTCCTCACTTCTCTACTCATTCAACCGGAGTGTAGTTTGAGTCCCAGAGAACTCTTCTGGTTAGCTGGATTCGGGATCGAACCAAAATCCATCGTTTACATTTTGGCGTCGTCTGTGGGAACTCATCTATTTTTTCGTTGCTTTTCTGTCCATCTACAATGGTTAGAGGAAGAACCACCAGAGCTTTAAATGTTGTGGTTGATCAGCCAAAAGGTCTTGTGTCTACAACAGACTCTTCCACTACTCCTGTCATCGATGTTGCTACCGGCTTGCCCCTAGCCTACTTTTATCAACCTGTTGCTATTGTTCATGGTATCGATGGAGCACAAACCTGGCATCAGTGCTAGGAGAGACTAGAAAATATGATGAGAGAACTGACTAAAGTAGTAACCATGATAGCATAAGTTCATGCCTAGGGTGTGCAAAGGCAGGCTGAGGTTGCTACACCCAGTAATGTTCACCAGCAATAGCAAGTTAAATGTTCAAGCAGAACCAATCAGGAAATTTCTTCAGGTCGCTGCTCATAACAACAAACTTTAGGTTATTGTTCTTGCCACCAAGAGAGTCAAAGGAACCAGCAATCTTCCCGCTAACAATCTGGGGCACAGGACTTACTGCTGTAAGAGTTATTTCAAAAGATGAACCGGTTGGAAGAATGTCTCCAAGTTTTGAATGATTGAGCTCGCTATGAAGAAAGGTCACCATTCTCCACAGAGATCGAAACTCAGCCCCTCCCTCTCAAGCTCAAAGTCCTCATAATTCCACTATACATTAGGAACATTGATCCTTATGACCATTTGGACACATTCAGTGTTCAGATGGATTTACAAACAGTTGATCCTTTGGTTAAATGCCGAGTTTTCCTAACTACCCTTGGGGGTATACCTTGAGTGTGGTTCAGAAGCCTTCCAGCTCACTCGATATGTAGTTGGAAAGAGTGTCAACAGAAGTTCATTAACCAGTACCGAGCATTGAAGAGACAGCTCATGCCCCCTATCACCTCACAATGATCTTCTAGTGTAAGCACAAGTCGCTGAAGGATTACATTGCCAGGTTTAGACTTGAAGCCAATTCAATAGATAGTCCTTTGGAGAAAACCATTTTGGCAATGATCTCTATGGGACTCCACAAGGACGGAAAGTTATATAAAAGCCTGTATAAGTCCCCAATAAGAGATCTAACCAAATTTTTTGAACAAGCTGCTAAGTAGATTAAGTGGGAAGAGACTTTTTGTCTGGGAAGGCTTGATTAGAAGGATGAGAAGAGTAGCCCCATTCCAAATAAAAAGAGAAGCGGTAAAGGCCGGAGTGATCCCCCCAGTGATCGGACTACGAAGAAAGCGAGAACTGAGCGACCTCAGCACTTAGGTCACGGTGACACTTGCAATATCTTGTCTGATACTCAGGATAGGATATACATAGCAAAAAAGGATAGAGAGGACTTTGGGAGACCCATACTTTCCAAAATTCCCTATAGGCGAAGGAATAGAGAAGAATTTTATACTTATGACAACGAGGTCGGGCATCAAACTTCGAATTGTTGAGCCCTCAGAGATGTGATCGAGGATTTGATTAAGAGAGGCCATTTAAAAGAGTACGTAATGTGACCTGCGGGGCAACAAACCTGATAAGAATATCTCAACTAAAGACAAGCCTCCACATGAGAACCATTTTGTAATAATATTTAAAGGTTAGTGCATGAGTTTTCCTCTTTGTCTTTGTTGAAAGAAGCCTTGATTTGCTAATTGGCACGCCTCATAAGCAATCTCTTACTTGCATGTATATAATTTACTCCTCGTCATTGAGTACGCATAGTCTTCCGAGCTCTCATGCGAACAGTTCTCCCAAGCATCATGTGTATGTAGTGTTTGCCAACTGTGATCTCTGGTCTACTTGAGGCATAGAGATGCTCAAAATAAAATCATTGCCAACTACATCCTCTGGTCCAATTGAGACGTGAAGATGCTCAAAATAAACTCATTGCCAATTGTGACCTCTGGTCTAGTTGAGGCATGTAGACACTTAAAATAAACTCACTTCTAGCGAAGCTTTAAGCTCGCTGAGGCACGGAGGCGCTAAAGTAAACTCAATTACTGAAGTAATTAAATTTCTGTGGTGCAACTCTCATGTAACCTAATGTTCAGAGCTCTTATGCAATCTAACTTTCACAACTCTTGTGTGACTTTTTACTAGGTGCAATTTGCATTCAACTTACCTATACATTACTCATCACTAAGGCATTTCGGTGCCTAGATTTATTGATGAATATGATCGATTACTTACTTAAACATCTCATTTTACTGTAATTTGTAGGAATTTATATTATTATCATCTATGATATGCAAAATACTAAACACGACATGCAAGAGTCATGAAGAAAAATTTCATTCATTAAAAGCCTCATTCAATGAGGTAAATTTACATCAGAAAACGTCAAAATACAAATTGAAACAGAAGCCCACAACTATTACATTTTGGAAAGAAGACTGGTTTTATAGAGATGAACTCCAACTAGCACCAGCAAGAGGACTGCTAGGCACGTTTGCTCCTCAATCTTCCTCTGGCCGCCCTCCTTGGTTCAAAGCTCCTTTCTAACACTCCGCCCAACACTAAAAATTCAAAAGAAGCCAGCAGACATAACTGGAAAGGCAAAACACCACAACAGGAAATAATCCAAGATCTATACACAATCCTTCAAAATCCTCGAAGAAGGATTGCCCATAAAGGTTTTCTATGCAGCAAATCATACACATCTCACCAAAAAGCCACACCATCAGAAATATGAGGGGCTTATCTAAGGCACCTATCGGATCACTCAATGAAGAAGGAAGAAAAACTTCCTATGCTTTAAATAGACTGGCCTGGTTTCACCGAAGAGTTCAGAGAATGTCCAACCATTCTCATTAAATGCCTTGGAAGAAAACAAGGCAGACTCATCCATAATTGTGAGACACGTATAGTAAAAGGTATAGCCTGGAGCAGATGAAATGATAGGCTGACCAAAGACTTTGACTGTACGATAATCAATAAGTGAAGCCCTTTGCCAGTAAAACTGCAACTCTCAGCCAGCGAAGCGACCTAAAAGTTAGGGGCTAATGTTATAGATATTTTCTGGAACTGTGCGAGATAGGCTAGCAAAGGCCTACTACAGCCTGTAGTAGATAAGCCTGAAAGAAAAAGAGCCAAGCTTGTTAGACCGCTAGCCACAAGAGCACAGAACGAGGCAGAAGCCGCAGCTCGCTAAGGAACGAGTTTCGACTCGTTTAGACTAATAGTTCACATTACACGAGATCGCATCATCTACTGCAAGCTCGTAAGGCTTGATCTCACTGACCGAAGGCCAGTAGTAACTCTGAATTGAGTCCCAGCTCACGAACACAACTTCTCACCCCAGCAAAAGGGCTCATCAATGGTAGACTTAAAGCAAGGCCCCTCTCAAGCCAAGATTCATGGGACTAGTCTGCAAGAAGCAGCGTGTAGGTCCCATCCATAGAAAGCAATCTACTGAAGTCAGTTAGCAGCCTACAGAGACCATTTTGCAGTAATCTAGGCTGTCTTATATATTTGTTTTGATGTAACAGAAATATAAATTATGTAATTACAATTGTAACCTCCCTAGCCTCTATAAATAAGAGGAGGGAGATCACTATAAAGTATTATGAAAAAGAGATATTGTAACTCTACCGAATTTTCACCAAAGTAATAAAAGCTATCGTTGACGTAGAGACTAATGCTACCCGATTTTGGCCAAATCACATTAAAAACCCTTCTGTGCTATTGTCATTCTTCCTTTTCATCTCATCACTTCTCTGCTTATTCAATCGGATTGCAGTTTGAGTCTCAGAGAACTCTTCTAATTAACTGGATTCGGGACCGAACCGAAATCTACCATCAACATATATATATTATTTGATACATATAGAAATAATTTAAATTAAAATCTATTAATAAATTTAGACTAAAAATTAAATGTGGATAATTTTATTAAATTATTTTTTTAAAATAGATAATTTCTATAAAGAATAAAGATATATAGCATTTATCAAAGTGATTTATAATTTAAAAATTAGATGATATATTATTAAAGTTATTTAAATTTTTACTTATACAACTCACTAAAATGTTAAAATATTTTTATTTTTAATATCAAATATCTAAATATAATACCATCAAATTCAAAATTGAAAATCATTTCAATAATATTAAAATGGATATCAAAATTACATTATTCAAATAAATAAATAAATAAATAATTTAAATATTAAAATTAAAAATCAAAATATTATTTGATAATTCAAAATTTAAAAAAAATAATTTAATAATAATAAGATTTAAAAATTAAATTAAAAATCAATTACATATAGTTTAAATAAATAATTTATTATTAAAAATAAATTTAAAAATTTTATACATAATTTGAGTTGAAATAAAAAAATTAAAAATTCTTTTCATTTGCTCTCTCTTCTCTCTTTATAAGTGAAAGATAGTCACTATATAATAATATTTAAATAAAGATAAGTGTTATGATTTTTATAATATTAGGAATATATATATATATATATATATATAAATCATTTGAGGATGCATGTGAATGCCCATGATTAGTCAAAAGTCTAAACTAGACAAACGACAGTTTGTGTGTGTATACACACACTGAAAACTTAGATTCTTTCCAAAATATTATTTTTAAAAATTAGTTACTTCGAAATTTTGACCCAAATGGTTAAAATGGATCTCACTGATTTGTTCAAACTTAACAAAACGTTTTTTTTTACTATTACAAATCAAAGTACCATTTATGTGTTACTAAAGTTTGGATGAAGTTATATTAATATTTTGTACAAAAAAATTTTCGGACAAAATTTATTTTTCAGTGGAAAGATGGTGTTTAGAATTAGTTTAAGCACATATTGATTAATTCATCTTTTTAATGAGTTAAAAAGAATTTATCGATATTTTGATTTAAAAGATTCAAATAAAAAAAATTTTCAGACTTGATTCTAATCAGAGTTAACTTTTGTGATGTGTAAAAAATTTAACTTACAACGCAACGTGTGTAATATCATACATTTTGAAACTCAATGCTTGGCCGTATTAAAGGAAGCCTTGGGTGTAGACGGCATTTAATTGTAATCTATGTATAGTTGACTAGGATCGCCATATTTGTTGCATTAGTTTTAAGTAGTATACCATTATTATGTTATAAAAATTGTATTAATTTTATATATTAAAAAGTCAGAATTTGTCGCTGAAAGTTGATGCATATGAACAAGTCGATGATGCCGACAGCTGCTGACTATCGAAATTTATTATCTCTGGTCAAGATGTTTAACCTATCCCTTTCGAGAATACCCGGCTGCCGGATTTTTTGTATTGTATTTATAAAACATAATACTGTTATTCTTCAGACCTCAATGCGGCTACGCTAATTAATACTTCATTCACTTGATTCTTTGCTCTAATTACTTCTGCTAATCACTCTTGTTAGTCTACGGTTATCAGATAATTGAATTATAAAATATACGTAGGGGAAGGGATTACGAAAACTCCATGTAATATTATAACAATAACCAAGCTTTCACAATATCTTTGCGTGGACATTTTTGTTAAATAGTTTTATGTTATTGTCATCCACGGCGGATTCACAGAACCATTTGGGATATTTGTCTTAAATGACTGTCTCCATAGAAAGGAGACACATAAATCAGGTTAATTAAGCACATGATTGCATATAGTTAGCGAATTGTGAATCCTATTGTAAAAATGAAAATAATATATACAAATTATGAATTGATAAAATTCATATAATAATATAAAAATAACATAATTTATATTATATATAATGAAATATAAGTATAAATGACAAGAAAAAAAAAACCATAAGTTAAAAGTTAAGAAAATAAACCTAGAAGTTTCAAAACTTAAAATAGTCAACTCATGTCTGGATTCAATTTCAAAGATAAAAGATAGATGTATCTTTGTCTTTTTTACATGTTCTCTTCTCTCTCTTATGTAACTTTCTCTGTCTCTTCTTAAAAAATGATTGTGATCACAATATTAGAAAATTTAAAATTAGTATTTCAAGATGTTGGATGAGATGAGAGTACAAGATTGAATGTCTTTACCTAATATGCCCCCATGTGAAGGGGTGAGGCTGGGCACATATTATATGCCATAAAATGTTACCGACTTGCAGAGGTTATTGAAATGGTAAGACATGCTTCGTTGACCATGGCCATGCTGAGCCTATTGAAGCATTTTGTTATATCTTAACTGCAGTGATGTAATTGTAAAAATAAATTTAAAATACAAAATCATGTATGGGAAAGATTATAATATCATGTGTTTATGATTAAATTTTCATATGTGATGTAGGAGTCATGTTTATTTAACAGAAACTAATGAATTAATATTAGTTAAATGTTCTCTTTATTTTTTTTAGTTATGTTGATTTTCAATAAGCAGAAATCATATATATATAACGAAAAGGGGATTTAACCACATATGCGCGTGCCCCCCCCCCCCCGGCCATACATATATATATATATATATATATATTGATAAAATCTTAATATCCTCCCCCTTAAATATTCATCGTGTGTCAGACCTATATACCTACCAAACCACACTTATTCATTCGGTTGTATAAATTTCATACTTTATTAGATCACAATTTAATTGAATTTTCTATATGTTTTAAAATTGAATTGAATTTTTAATTAATTTATTTTATTTGTTAAATCAAAATTTTGAATAAATAATAACTTATCGAGTGAAAAACACTAAACAATTACGAGAAATTCTGCTCCCCTTCGCGAAGAAATTCTACTCTCGTTCGTGAGTAGACGAAACTTCTTATTTCACCATATTCTACTCTACTTCATGGTTGTTAAATTGAAGGTTGTTTACACGAGTTTCACAATTTTAGGTATTCCCCACAGCTGCATGTTATGAGGAGTGAGTAGGAAGCATTTAGCCCCTTTTTTCATGATCAATCACATTCGGTCGTTGCGATTTCAGATATATGCAGAGTTAAATATGGAGATGGAAGTTCATTTAGAATTGAAGGAGATTGCATGTGAACAAAGAACAACACAAATAATAATAACAACAACAGCGTGACTCATGAAAGTGGCCAATTTAGAAGGACGCATGAGCCATGATGATCTTCCAAATTGAATGAACATGCATGCATGCATTTTTCACAACTGGTTAGTAATCAGCGTGATGATCTGTAGTCATAATATATATGGCAATTCTATCAATGAAGCAACATAAATACTAAAATTTAGTCAACAGCGTGATCTCCCTCGAATTAATCGGCTACTTTTGCGAGTCAAATATGTATCAAGCAATTGTGAAATTAGAAAATTAACAGTCTGCTTATATTTCTTTCTTCATTAATACCATTGTTCATTCTCTCGAAACTTCTTTATTGAGTGCAGCTAATATTTGTATCCAATTTACATTCATAGGGCATTCTTTGTTTGCTATCATCTCACAAGTTTTCGACTTCGGTGGTATGTTGAGATAAGAATGCACATGTGTAACAGGAAAAATATAAAAATAAAATAAAAAAAGATTAATAGACATCAAGAATTTTTATATAAAAAATCCTCTTCACTAAATATTCTCTCTCCCAGATTTGTAATCCAATCCTTAATATTTTATCTCTTGTAGTACTCTCAATTTAAAACGCTATAATTTCCTCAAAATTTTTCAGTGTGATACCCACAACCCATTCTCACAGAAAGAACAAATAGAAACTCTCTTTTTTTCCTCTAAAGCTTGTTGCTTCTTCTTCTTGGTGTGTTTTTGAATGAAAATTGCCTCTATTTATAGAGGTTTTCCAACATATGTGAAGCACAATTACCAAAACTTTATTGCAACTTTTCTTCACATTTTCTTACTGCTACTTGCTAGTTTATACATAACCTGTAACTAGCATTTTAGCAATTTCTTCCTTTCAATTTCACCATGCATACATTGCATTAAATGGTTCTCCCTCAACCATTTCTACCGGCCTATCTCATAGGCTTTGCAATTGTGGGCAGTAACCCCACAATTCTCCCCCTCGAGCCCATAAGGAAGAAAAATAACTTTGACAATGGTCATTTAGAGTCCATGTCGGCCAATCCAATACACAAATCAAACTTCTCATGAGCTATAACTTTGGTCATCATATCAGCTACATTTTCATTTGTGTAAATCTTTTCCAACTTGAATAGCTTTTATTCAATTTTCTGGCAAAGCTAATAATACCTTATGTCAATATGCTTTGTGCAAAAGTGATATATAGTGTTCTTACTCAAGTCCAAAGTACTTTGACTATCACAAAAAATTACAGACCAATTCTGCTTCATTAATTCTCAATTGTTGGAGAAATATTTTCAAGCAAAGCATTTCTTTTCCTATTTCAACTGCAACAAATATATTCTACTTTAGTTGTAGATAAGGCAACACATTTTTACAATTTAAATTACCATGATATAACTCCCCTGCAAAAGTAAACAAGAATCCTAAAGTAGACTTTCTACTATCGAGGTCGCTTGCCATATCTGCATCTATATAGCCTTCCAAAATTGGTTCTACTCCTCCAAAACATAAACACATTTTGGAACTACCTCATAAATATCTCAAGAACCACTTAACAGCTTCCCAATGGTCTTTACCGGGATTTGAGAGGAATCTACTTACAACTTCAACTCCATGAGCAATATCTAGTCAAGTACATACCATTGTATTCATCAAACACCCGACTGCAGAGAAGTATCGAATTGTTCACATAGTTTTTTTTTTTTTTGTAGTAGTAGTAGGATAACTCTTTTTGCTAAGTTTGAAATGATTGGCTAATGGTATGCTAACTGGCTTAAAATTCTTCATGTCAACTCTCTATAGAATTTGTTCCACATATTTCTCTTGTGACAACCAAAGCTTTTTAGCTTTCTGATCCCACAAAATCTGTATTCCTAAAATTTGTCTTATAGGGCCTAGATCTTTTATACACAAAGATTTTGATAAGTCCATTTTTAAGTCACCAATCATCTTCATATCATGTCCCACTATCAACATGTCATTTATATATAGCAAAGGGATTATAAATTTTTCACCTAAAAATTGTTTCACATATACACAATGATCTGCATCAATCTTGTTATATCCATGACCTATTATGAAAGAGTCAAATTTCTAATACTATTGCCAAGGAGCCTGTTTCAATTCATATAAACTTTTATTCAATTTGCAAACTAAGTGCTCTTTCCCATTTGCAATAAATCCTTTTGGTTATTCCATGTAGATCTCTTCCTCCAAGTCATCATGGAGAAACAAATGCTCCAATTCAAGATTCATACTGGCCGTCAATCCTAGTATAATTCGAATCAAACTCATCTTTACAAGTGGTGAGAAAATTTCATCAAAGTCAATGCCTTACTTTTGACCAAAGCCTTTCACCACCAATTGAGCTTTGTATTTCAATAACTTGTCACCATCTTTCTGTCAGTTTGGGTGGGTGCTCTAAGCCAATTTGATTGAGCCCTATCGCATCTAGAACTATACATTTTGTGGATTGGATATAAAGGTTGAACATTCATCTTATATTGCATTCATTGTATATTGCATACGTAAGATGAAGTCCATGGTAAGAAGTTATCTCATTCAATCAACTCCATAAAGGGTTATGGAATGGTGAGTGTGATTGTTAATGATGTAAACTTTCGTATCAAAATAACACTAGTCGAGATCTGATAACTGGGCATTATTAGATCTGTTGAAACTAGACGATAGGATGTTTCTCATATGATGAGCAGCTGACCTCACGGCTGAGATGTAAGTGAGTTATATCTGAACACATACATGGACACGACCCAGTTAGTTTGGGGAAACATAACTGGTAATCGTGATCTTGTTTAACCCGCTTGGAGATACTGTATGGAGCTGCGTCAACAGTTCATCTCCAATGGTGATCGCATGACTGATCTTTTGACTTGAGATTGAGGGATGTCTTTTACCTGAAAGGTTATGCTTTGATCAAGTTAAACGTGCTTCTAGCCATGAGGCACAATAAAGGCTTGGATTGGGTATTTCTGGAAATGTAGTTAGGCATTGCCTAATCAATATAAGGATTCATTACCACTCTTCGGAGTTGATATCAACGGTCACTCAACGAATTGGTTTGACTCAGTAAGTCCTAGGCCTAAGGCAGAATAGAGACTCAAATGTGATTTGAGTGCTCAGATTTGTTTGAGTCAAATAATTCATGATGTTGAGAAATTATGATTGGTTATAGAGGTTGACTGGCATCCATACCTCTGACTGATCGGATA
>JANHAO010028064.1:0-10715 GCA_026873985.1 Saraca asoca
CTTTTTCTTTTGCCCCCTCCTCTTTTCTATCTTCTTACTTAAAGCTTGTCCAACATGTAAGATGGCATGCTCTGTTTCCATGTTTCCCCCCCTAGAACTTCATTAGCTATTTTCTTTTTTTTTTTCCCCTTCTTTTTCCATTTTTTCTTCCTATATAACTTTCCCAATTGTTCCTTTCTCCTTTGTCGCACACTCAATTCTCTTCCTCCAACCACCGTTGACCTTTCTCTCCTCAATCCAAGCTCTCTTGAATGCTCCTTTCTTCTTTCTCTCTCACTCACTCTCTCTTCCTCTTGACCGATAGCCCGTTCCTCCAACCACCATTGTTCTCTCCCCCCTCACTGCCATACAAAGCTCTGATCGAGGATTTACTATGTTTGTTGACTACTATGTAGGAAATTATGCCATTCAAAGAGGGCTGAAGATGGTTAGAGATGGAGATGGTTCGAACAAGGAAGTATTGTTGATTTTTATTTTGCTATTTTTGTTAAATTTTTTAATTTTTAAAATTATTTTTTCTGTTTTAAATTTTTGTTGCCCATTTTGATTTTTGTAAATTGATTTGCGCAATTAACACTTTCTAATTTGTTTATCTACATAATCTGTTCATCCGATTTGATTTTTGTTTACGTAGGTTGATTTTTGCATAATTTTATTTCTGCACCTTGATTTTTGATTGACATAAATTTTTGTTTATCCAGCATGATTTTACTTTTTTTTTTCTCTTAAAACTACATAGTAAATATTGTAAATAAATAGTGGACAGACGGTTTATTATACCCATTTAGCAGTTATATAACATCCTTCTTACTTTCTTTCATAAAAATTTAAACAATTTAGATTTATGAATTTGTTTGAAAAATTTAGAAAAATTGTGTTTGAATTAAAAAACTTTCTAATTCAATTAAACTTATAGAATTTTGAAAACAAATTTATTACTAATATGCATAGAAACCTAATAGTTTACACATAATAGAATCTCTTTGATCCAAAGTCAAAGGAAAATTTAGACTGTAAAATGCTGTGATTTCATGAGTTGAATTAAGTGAATATGTTGAAAATTCAAAATGATTAATTAAGTGTTCTAAGGTGACTAGAATTGTTAATTAATCAATTATTTAATAATTTTAATGGAGATTACAATTATAAAATAGTAATAAATTCCCATTATTAATATTCAGATGTTATAAAATATTAATATTAACTCTAGAGGAGATCATGAATAGTTTCTCGATAAGAAAGGCATTTTAATTAATTAAAATAATTAAAGAATAATAATTACATAAGAAAGTTTATCAAAAAAGGGGAGCATGAGGTTAAAGAGTATGAACTTCTTAGGCAAAAAGGGGCTACATTAGCTATACAGTCCATCCACTAGATGAATGGATGACACAAGCAAAAGAAAACTCTAATTGGTGTGCCACTCATGTATGCTTCCCATTATTACTTATGCTCCAATCTCTTCTAATTAAGGGAGAGAAGCCAACCTTTTTACAGATCATTTCAACCTTAGCACATGTGTTTTGCGCCCAACTCCCTCTTTGTGATCTTAATTCTCATATCCTTTTTAAATTCAAATACCAACCATATCCTAGTGAATTGTAATTCCTTGGAAAGTTAGTGTAGTCTGAAAGAGTTGATCATACAGCCTGTTCATGAAATTACTTGGGATTAAACTCGAATTTGGAGATCGAGGATGTTAAGAATAACTCTCAAGAAGGTATAATATAAATTCTGATTTAATATTTATTTGAATTGCACCTTGTTTTATGAATTAATTTGTAAACAATATGATTTGAGTTTGGAAAAAATTTCAAAATTCTCCTACATATATTTTATGCTTTTGATCATTATACTTGATGTTTAGATCCAAATTTTCCCAACAATGGTATTAGAACACATGTTGTTTTTTTATTAATTCATTATTAAAAATTTGATTGTTATGCTGATAATTGAGATTATGTGCATGCATCTTGTAGTATAGTTTCATGTGATCAAAGTTTTTCATTCAAAGTGCAGAAATCTTTTGTAGAAAATTTTTCATAAACTAATATTGGTTGAATAAGCATTTCAAATGAAAAATAGACTGAAGAAGAGTTGGCTAGCTGTCATGGAAACTTGGTAGCCGAAAAGGAAGCTTATTGATTGAACATGGCAACACAATTTGGTTGAACCAACTTTTGGCCATGGAAGGTAGCAAACTAGCCAAACCTTCTACTAGTTAGACCAGCATGGCTAGTCAATTTCTAGCCATTATAGACGATGGTTCTAGTTATCTTGATTGGTTGTGATTATAGTCAATTAGTTCTTTGATTTAATCACACAAATAAAATTTAAGAAATTAATTTTAATAACAATCAAATTTGAAAAAACTTGCTTAAATTGTATTTTTGTGATTATAGAAGCTTTTCTTAACTTTGAAATTAATTTGAATATAATTACAAATTAATTGAAAATAATTTTGAAAATTTTCCTTTTTTTTTTGTTAAGTATATAAAACTAAGTTGAAAAAAAAAATTTCCTTTGTAAAATTTAGCAGAAAAGTGACTGAAAAGAAAATAATATATTATCCTGTAGCAATTTTGTACTTTTAAATATATCTATACATTAATCTTACTTTATATCTAGAAACAAGCTGTTTAAAATTAGACGCAAATTTTAAATTAATATAAAAGATATTCTTTAAAATAAACCAAATAAATCCCTAATTTTTTTAGTTTTAATTTGATCAATTATCAGAATGAGAATAAATAACTTTATTAAAATTATACTACGAATATTATATTAATGTGAATCTATTATTGTATTTGATTATGTAAAGATTTAAAGTATCATATAAATGATATTGGATGTGGGAAAAGAAGCGATGTAATTAAAAACTTGGAAAGTTATTGTATAAGGATTTTTAAAAGAAAGTTTGAAAGTAATTAATAGTGTGGATAGACAAATTAGAATTAAATATATCACACTTAAAGCAACACCATTTAAATTAGGGTATTAGAAAATTTTTATAAAAACATAGTACGAATAGATAATTAGAAGTGTCAATAGCGTTACTCCTTTATCAATGTAAATTTTTTTATACTATTAGTTAATAAGGATGTGTCACATAATTAACAAGTCAAAAGTAATTCAAATTTTTTAGTAATAATGAAAAGAATTTTGATAATTTTTAATAAAACAGCAACATATGATTGATTAAGAATGTAACGCCTCTTCATGCTATCAATGAATCAAAATTAAGTCCATTTTTCTGTTAGGTGAAGATTTCTTTATCACTTTTTAAAATATGATATGTACAATTTTTAAGATTTAACTTCCATCTACTAACAATGTAAATGAGTTTTATAATATCATCCATCTATGTATTATTACATTATTAAAAAAATTATTAATTTTTTTTTATTATTGATAAAAAATTTGATTAAATAAAGCTTTTCATCTTAATAATTTACTTAAATTTTCAGGTTCATTCTTACACTTTTTTTCCATATAATTTCATACCTATAATTTATTTATTTATTTTTAATGAACTACCCTACCAAAATCAAATTAGAGATTTTCGTCTTTGATTGTTCAATATAATACATCATGACATAGAAATGAAAAGGGGCTGCACGTCTATATGCCACTAGAGCATTCCGCTCCGTTTTCCTTCTTCCTTTTTTTTCTTCTTTTTCCTTCTTTCTTTCTTTTCCTTTGTTTTCTCCCTTCTTTCATTCTTTCACAGATCTTGGATCTTCCATTCCACCAATGGTATTAATAATTCTAATTTTGATTCAAGAATTTTAAAAATTTCTTGTGATTCCATTCATACAAATGTGAATTTTAAAGAAATTTGAAAGAAGCAATGTCAAGGGCTATGTTAATGGGATTGTTGGCATCATCTATGGTGCTTTGCGTCGATGGTAATGGCCCACTACCAAGAGAACGTTGTCAAAATGGATATTGACCTAACGACTATGATGCTCGATCTGTCCTGATAATACCATCTATCCCAGAACTAATGACAGAGGAAAATAATATCAGCATTGGAGGCTCAATTAGAAGATGGTCCCTCAACGGAATCACTGCTTTTCTTATTGGTGACACTCGAGGAATTGGGCAATTTTTTTATTCACAATTACTTTTCCCATTTTTGCTCCACACTTATGAGCTATGATTTTCAATTTTCCTTTCCCAAATTCAACTTCATTTTGTAGATCCTTGGGTTCCTCAAAAGTGCCTCAAGTTCAAATTTTTAATTTTTGATTGAATTTTTCATTTTCCCCAATGCAGTGTTTAGGCACACTATAAAGGAAGAATTGGCAAAGGTGCTATTATGTTCACATGCACTACGAATGAAGTGTAGATTAATAAGTGATTGAAGAAACGGATTATGTAGACATGCTCTAGGAATGAAGCAGAGATTAATAAATGCTTGAAGGAATAGAAGGATAAAGGATTTTTGGCTTCTGGTTAGGTTTATGATGCATCTTCTCGAAAACAAATGTAGAAACTTTCAAAAATGGAAGATGTGGAAAAGAAAGAAAGAAGAAAACAGAAAAAAATGGGAGAGGAGAGCATCTCTTTAGGACAACATGCCCCAAAAGTTCAGCCAAAAGAAAAATGTAGCGCTCGGTCACAAAAATTTTTAAACAAATAAAAAATCATAATTTCAATCCTGTGTATTTTCAATTCTTGTGGATTCAAATATTTTCTTTAAATTGAAACAAATTGGTCAAATCCCTAAATTTAGGGAGTAATTGGCATAAATTACTTTATAATGACCCATGAATCTATGAGCAATCGATAATTGAAAATCTTTCCTAATTTTAAAATAGGAAAATAATGTGGAAATTATGATTTTTGTACCCCCTTCATCTAAAGAATATGATATGCAAGGTTCTCTGAAAATCACTTTAAATAAGTGGTTTCTGATTCTTCGAAATGAATAATTCCATTTTTTGAAAATCAAATCCATAATAAGGATCTATTATCTAGTTAGACAAACACTAACCAATAATGTTAAGGGGATCACATTCTTGATTTAAATTGCATTCAATCATGAAGTTTTTTCTAAACAAGATAACTTCTATCAAATTTATTAATCTAAAAAATGTTAATAAATGAAGTGAGTATGACTATATAGTGAGTAGAAATAACTTGACACATCTTAGAATTGAAAACATTTTGGGTCATACATATTCATATATTTCATTTACACACACACATACATACATACATACATACATACATACATAAATGTAACTATAATGCAAATGGTGCATCCATCTCCAATATTCATATAATTGATATCTTATCCTTGGTGACTATTCTAAAATCTTACTAATTGATCTGAACCTTACTAATACTAAATCTACTATCTTGTTAAACTCACAAACTTAATCATAAAACTTATCTTATGAAGGTTTTATCACACTATTAACTTTATAAGGCTTGTAAACAAAACTATATTGATATTGGTGATTATTGGAAGAGTGATATTTGTTAATAACTTGTAACATAAGAAACTAAATAACTAATAACTAATTTGTCCCTCTGGATTATGTATGACATTTCTTGTAAATTTGTGCCTTTTTGTATTGGTTCTTAGGTCCTTCTGCCACTATAAGTGACCAAAACATAGCATAGGTCTTCTGTTGTACTCTATGACAGCATTCATGAATATACATTTCTTAGTGCACCTTGATCTTTTAGCTCTAACCTTTACATATGAATTCTCAAATACAAACATCTTTGTAATATTCTTTTCTTTCTTATATATTATTAGACAACTGTATCTTCATGCATTTTTTATTTATCTTTTCTCTTTTAATACATACTACATGCTTGTAGAATGGGTATCTTCATAAGAATATATTTTCATTAATAAAATTTTTTTACCCCTCTATCATGCCTTGATTCATGAAATGTGACTAGTATAAAAGGTCATCGCTAGAAAACCCCCTACAAGCCTGACAATGCAACATCTTTACTAAATAACATATCATACCAAAGCTCAATTTACATTGATACTTGACCAAATATTCACATACCAAATTCTAACAAGAATCTGGTAGAGGTTTTTCTATTTTTTGGACACTTGGGCACAAGGCCTATACATAACAAACAAAGGCTAAACACCCACCACAACCTGTGCAACAATATAACAATAACAATGGCCCAGATAACACAAATTTTCATCCTACTGGACACTCAACAATCAAAATACATGTATATACAATCCTACCAACTGTCAAGGTTTTCCCCATTAATATATCTTTAATCTTCATAGAAGGTGATCTACTAGATCAATGAGTAGGTTCCGTACCAGTGTGAGGTGGAGGAATAATGGATATGTTCTCGGGCTTTGAAAAATATATATCGAAAATAGGGTGAGTTTCATTGAAACTCAGTGAGTAGACAATCCATAAAAAAACCAAAACTCGATTTATAAATTCATATTCGAAATCCATAAGACAATATATATTTATAGTTGTGAAAATAAACTTACTTGCTTAAATGTCAAAATCTCATAATAAGTTTGGCAGCTTTCATCCATCAAGAAAGTTCAATTATTGAAAATATGACATTCAACAACATAAAAATGAGTAACAAAGTATACTGCTATGATAATATCCATCATGGTATAAACATGAGAGAAATTCAAAAAATTTTTCTAAAATATATTAATACTTAAGTAGCAAATCAATCAACTAGAATCCTAAGGGAAAATTTGTAGTGGTAACCATAAGATCATAAACATCGCTATAATTTATGTAATACACATGCCAAATATTTACATATGCGACAGCTCTCCCCTTATCACGCCAATTCAATACCCATGCCAAATATTCATATATTCGATAGCTCCACCTTCATTACACTATCACACTATCACCTATTCTAGTCACAAGTGTATTAAGGGTTTTCAATAAATTTTCCAATAGATCCAAGACCTCAATTTAATAAATCATTATAAAAATGCATAATATGCTAAATCATTTTCATATTTATTTATCATATAACAAAATGAAACCACTAGTTTCAATAATGTAAATCAAGATAAGATACATCATTTCATCATGACAAATCATTTTCAAAAGTATATATAACATATATTTAAACTTTCAAACAAGTCAACATAGAAAAATTCCATCATTCATAAATCATAAAAATCCTAATTATAACATTATTTTATATTTTAAATGGGATTTATAGAAAGAGTAGGATTATCCACTCACCTTAAACACTTATTAGAAACTAGGTCAACTAACAAGAACTATCAGATCACTTGACCTAATTGTGTATAGATAGTATCAAAATCAATAGTTGAACTTAAATTTAATGTCCTCTAATTAAGCACGCCTATTTTACACTAACATTAAACTTCAACATCTAAGCTGAAATTTCAAGAACAAGTAGCAAAACCACTTACTATGTTTTTTCAACTGAAGCTCCAAAAAATTCAACATTTGTGTGCTTAGTTCTTGAATAGGAACTTCACAAAAGTAAATCCACAAGAAATTTTCAGTTTTTTTTCTTTAGCTTAGAATGCAAGGGTTTTAAGCTAAATTTCTTGGAAACTTGATGTAAACTTGCTATAAAATAAATTCAATGATTTAGGAATATTTACCACTGTCTAAAGTGCTAGTTGGCAGCTCGGCGTCTGTTGGATTACCGCTTGTTAGTTGATTGACACTCAACTATGAAGCAAGCAGGAAAAGGAGGGAGAAAACTATTGTTGAGTTGACTAGAGAAGGAAGGATGCCAAGAGGTGACTGGAGGAAAATAGTTAGCAGTCAGACATGGCCAAACCGAGGAGAGTTGAAGGAGATCGACATTAGACGAATAGTGTAGTAGTTATGGTTTAGCCAGAAAAACAACACATGTATGGGAGAGGAAGCTGGTGCTAGAGGATGCCAGAAAAAGGAAGACAACAGGTGATCCTAGCTTGCTGAAAGGAGACAGCTTGAAGGAGAAGGAGATCGATGGAGAGTTTCATTGTAGCAGGGAGGAGAGGGCTTCGAGCATGCGAGGGAAGAGAGGGCTGGTTGGGAAAATTTATAACATAAGTTAAAATGGGAAAAATTGCACTTTGACCCTATTGACTTTTCACAGTCATCGAAAAAGTTGTTGTGAAAAAAGGACAATTTATGTTACGATCCCAACGAAATTCCAAAAGTTGTACTCTGATCCCTTTGAAAACATATTTTTTAAAGGTATTACACCCTCAAAGTCAAAATGTACATTCAAAATATAGGAGAATGTAAATTTGTTAAAATAAAATAACAAGTTCAAAGAATAAAAGATTGCATAAATAATTTGAATGAAATAAATTAATTAAACTTAACTAAATTGAAGAAAACTTTTTGGCATAAAATGATTTATGTAAAAATGTTTCTAATAAATATTTTTTATGATTAATATCTGTCAAAAGCTTGTGAAATAAGAATTTGAAGAAAATTAAACTTGAAAACATAAAACTAATTTATACTAAAATCCTTGAAATTCATGTGATCTGAATTTTCTAAGTTCATATGATTATGTAATGTTGGGATTCCTAAGTTTATCCATAACTTGAATTTAATACTAATTTCCCATTTCTTATCCTACTAAATATATACCAACATTCAGCCAAACATTCATGCAGTCATATAAGACAACAATTCCTAATTCTCTATGCTATATCTATATTCCTTATGTAAATTTGGTCTTATACCTTAATTCATATACATTCACGCTCCATATTTGTTCTTAGTCTATCTGAATTCCTAATACCTAAAAGTGTAAAATCAATTGATTGCATAATTCTTGTTTTTATTTCTTTGCCCTAATTCTCTACTACCCAACATTAAAAACATTTGGATAATTTGAAAATAATGCATTTTATATGAAAAGGGAGTTAGATGATTGAATTCCCACTCACCTGATCAAATGGAATCTTTAAAACTTGCAACATATGGGTTTATCTCTAGTATTGATCTTGGCTTTTGGTCTTAGGCTTAGGTGTAGTGTTGTAATCATCCCAATCTAAAAAATTAACCAATTAATTTCTTAATAAAACATAGAGATGGAATAAAAGAGAATTAAATGCGAATTTGATTTAATTATTTTACCTCGAATCTAGGTTTTTGAATCGAGAGTGCACTTGGACTTTTTCCCAATAGGTTAGTTCTAATTGACGACCTAGCTACTTTAGGATTCTAAAACCTTGAAATTTTGTGTCAGAGCTGTTTCTGACTTGACACTAATCAGCCAACTATCTCTTAAGACCTAAACAATTAATTGGTCCACCATTATGGACCGAGCCTATGGTCAATTGGTCATGTTTCTAAACTTGTATTTGAATCTAGTCAGGTTGATTCTAGAGGTATTACAAAATTTATCATTCATGTGAATAGATCTTAACTATATTAGTTTACAAACATTTGACATGTGGGATGATCACAAATGAAAGTCTTCAAATTAATGCATGTGAGGAACTAATTACAAATAGAAATAAAATTATAAAAAAATAAAGTACAAATATAGAATTACAAAGTATAAAAACTAAAAGTTTTATGCATAACTGATCTTACTTATTTTTTAGTGATGTGGCTCATTTTTGTTCATTGATGGTGAAAAAAAATAATTTTACGCTGATAATAAATCAAACTTGAACTTTAGTTTTTGTAGTAAACTAATTCTCAATCGTATAAAGTCATTTAGAATGTGCAGCTCCTGCTTGAAAGTGAACCTTGCTAAAATTGTCAGCATCTAAAATTATAGATACATATAGTAGGTGGATAGGTGCAATGCTCAGACCCCTTTTAAACGATTTTCATAAAAATTATTTTTTATAAAATTGTTTTGCTAAGTAATATATTAAATATTACTCAACAAAAAACACACACACACACACATACATATATATATATATATATATAACTTGTAAAAATGTATCTTGAAGAAATTTTAGTAAATAATTTTATTTGAGAACTTATAATTTTAAAGTAATTGCTTCATGTTAAATTATTAAATTATTATTATTATTATTATTATTATTATTATTATTAAAAGTAAATAAATTAATCATTGTTGCTAAATGTTTTGATATATTTTTGTTCCAACTACTTAATAATTATTTAGTTTATTTTATGACAAAAAATTTAAATCTTAAATTTTATTAAATAGTGTCATAGTTTTATTTAATTAGATTATAAATTAATAATAATATATTTAAAGTACTTCTTTTATTACATTAGTTATTAATCTGTTTTAAATAAATTATAATTTTAACAATAACTATTTCAAACTTATGGTTGTTTTAAATGCTTGAAATATCATTATTTCAACTATTTAATAATCAATTATTTTATTTTGTGACAAAATTTATATCTTAAATTTTATTTAAGGATGTTAGAGTTTAATTCAATTAGCTTTTACAATTTATGGTAGCCTTTTTAAACTTTTTTTTAGTTGGTATTTAATGTATAGTTATTGAACCACAGTTTTAATAATTGAGGATTTAAAACATATACTGATTTATTTCATTTAATTTATGAAAATTAAATTTAATTTCTTCAATTTGTCTCAGAATTAACACACTTTTATTACACTTTTTTTTTACTTTCCTTTTCCCTAGAATTTTCGCATTGTTTTATCTCTTTGCTTAATTTTATTAAATTCATTTCTTTCTTATTTCCATTCTTTTTATTTTTAGAACTTTCTTTTATATTTTACTCTTAATT
>JANHAO010028065.1:0-10697 GCA_026873985.1 Saraca asoca
ACTAAATCAAATTTATGTCCAACGCCAGTGCTTATCTCCGAATAATGAGCCAACTATACAAGTTGGACTCTGGGAGGCCTCAACAGGGACAGTCCAAACTACTAAAACTATCACTGGCAGCAAGACAATCACTTCCATAAATGTTTCACTAATAACATCTAATTTTGAAGGAGTAAAAATAAGGACAGCAAGGAATAAATCGAGTCTTCAGCATCTTAAGGTAATTGTGTGTTCAACTAACAGGTCAGGTAGTGAAAACATTAGAATTGAAATTAAAGATTTTATGAATGGCTTGAGAGAAACCTCATTTAGAGAATTTTTATTTACACTAAAAAATGTAGTTAATAAATAAAACTCTAATACCTAATCCAATAAGGAATAGATTGCTAAGTCTAATAAGGAACAGATATAAATAATTACTAAATAATCTAAAACAGATAACTACCCATTTTATTTACTTAATTCTACACTCCCCCCTTAAACTGGAGCATATATGTCATGTGCACCCAACTTGTTATAAATATAATCAACCCTTGGACCTCAGAGAGATTTGATAAAGATGTCTGCTAATTGATCATTAGAATTGGTGAAAACAGTCACAATATCTCTTGACAAAACTTTTTCTCAAAAAAAAAAAATGACAATCAATCTCTATATGTTTGGTTCTTTCATGAAAAACCAGATTAGATGTAATGTATAAAACTGCTTGATTATAAAAAATGAATTTCATAGGTACTATCTCACAAAACTATAACTCTTGAACTAGTTACTTTAGCCATACCAATTTCCAAGTAATTAGAGCCATAGCACAATCTTCAACCTTTGCACTCGACCTTGCAACTACATCGTGCTTTTTACTCCTCCATGAGATCATATTTCCTCCAAAAAAGGACACAATATCCTAAGGTGGAATGTCTATTAACTGGTGATCTAGCCCATTTAGAATCTGTGTACCTAACAATTTCAATATTTCCTTTATTTTCATATAACAATCATTTCCCATGTGCCTTCTTAATGTATTTGACTATTCGAATCACTACTTCCTAGTGATCATTATAAGGAGAACTCAAAAACTAACTAACAATACTAATCGCAAAGGAAATATTAGGTTTAGTGACTGTGAGCTAGTTTAATTCTCCAACTAGTTTACGATATCTTCCTAGATCTAAGTACAACTCCCTTTGATATGGTAGAAACTTAACATTAGGATTTGTTAGAGAATCTACAAGTTTGTAGTTTATCATTCATATCTCTTCTAAGATGTCTAAGGCATATTTTAATTGACAAATAACGATCCCATCTTTTGATTAGGCTATCTCAGTCCTGAGAAAATATCGCAACTCACCTAAATCTTTTGTTTAGAAATGTTGAAATAGATGCTACTTCAACCAATCAATGCCAACATAATCATTTCTAGTTATGACTATATTATCCACATACACCACTAAAAATATGCAAAGATTAGATGAAGAGTGTTGATTTCTGAATCATTTTAAATGCTTGAATAACTTGACTAAATTTTCCAAACCAAGCCTGTGGTGATTGTTTCAATCCATATAAGGACTTGTTTAGATGACAAACTAGTCTAGACTCCCTTTGAGCAACAAACCTAGGAGGTTGCTCAATATACTCTTCGTCTTGTAAATCACCATGAATAAAAGGCATTTTTGATATTTACCTAATGAAACGACCAGTTGCCGATGGCATCCATGGAGATAAGTAGGTGTATAGAGGTAATCTTAGTCACAAGAAAGAAAGTATCAGTATAATCAACTCCAAAAGTCTAATTGTAGCCTTTAGCTACAAGACAAGCCTTTAAACAATTGACTTCACCATTAGGGCCAACTTTCAATGTGTAAACCCATCAAGATCCTGTAGGTATTTTACCCAGAGATAAAGGAATAAGGTTCCATGTTACATTGGAGTCTAGAACAAACATTTCATCAATCATAGGTTGGTGCCAACCCTGAATGAGAGAGAACCTTCTCAACTATCTTAGGTATGGAAATAGATGACAAGGTAGATACAAAACTATAGTGGGTTGGTAGTGAACGATGATAACTTAAGAAATTGTAAATGGGATGAGGATTACAAGTGGAATGATTACCTTTATGAAAAGCAATAGGAATGCTATTAGGAGAATTTGGAGCTAGTACAACTATTTAGATAGAAGGTAAGTCACTAGTATTTCATGTCTACCATGTGAAGATGTTGATAGTAAGTGAGAAGTTGAGGCTATTGATATTGGAGTTGAGAAATTGGTGACTCTAGAGAGGCAAATTGAAGGGTGGGCAGAACTTCGAAGACTATGGAAGACTCAATGGATGTGGTGAAATATGAAGATGTTTCAAAGAAGGCAATATCTGCCGAGATATAGTAATGATTCAATGTTGGAAAGTACCATTTGTATCCTTTTTTAAGATGAAAATACCCTAAAAAGACACATTTGATAGCTTTAATAGACATTTTGTTGAGACCTGCAAAAAGATCATGAACAAAACAAATACAACCAAAGACATGAATGGAAATAGGATAAAGGGTTTTATTAGGGTACAAGATATCATGAGACAATTGATCTTTAAAATAGAAGATAGCATGCAATTAATAAGATAACAAACGATGAGAGCGGCATCACCCCACAACCGAATAGGAACACTATAATATAACAGGAGGGAGGGTGTGTGTTGTCTCAATTGAATGGTGATTTTTAAGTTCAATAAGTTCATTTTGTTAAAGAGTATGAAGGCAAGTAGATTAATGTAAGATACCATGATAGGATAGATAAGAAGAAAATTTAGCTGAGAAATATTCTCTAGCATTATCATTACATAATATTTGGATAGACTTGTTAAATTGATTTTTAATCTCAAAACAAAATGATGCAAAAATGGAAAATAATTGTAGACAATCTTTCAAATATAACCAAGTGCATCTTGAATAATCATCAATAAAAGTAACAAAATAACAAAAACCTAAGGACAAAGTGACTCGACTTGGACCCCAAACATTAGAATAGACAATGGAAAATGAAGACTTAGCCCTATTATTGATTCTTTGGAAAATATGAATAGACATGTTTACCAAGTTGACATAACTCAATTTAAAACTTATAAACTAGAAAAATAAGGATGAAATTTTTGAAGCTTAGAAAGACTTGGATGACCAAGGCATTGGTGAAGCAATTCACAAGATTCAGATGCAGAATATGCTACTAAAGTTGTCGGATGAAGATAAAGTAATTCACAAGACTCACTTCCTATGCCAATCAAAGAATCAATAATAAAGTTAACTAAACAATATAACAAACTAGTAAGTTGACTAATAGAAATAAGATCAAAAGGAGAATCAAGGACAAAGAGAACAGATTTAAGAGGAATTGATGAACTTGGTTTAGCTTGACCTATACCTTTAGCAATGGTTTTAAAGTCATATACTAAAGCAATTGTATGAGAAGAGACATAAGGCATTATATGGGTGAAAAAAGATCAGTTACTAGTTATGTAATTGAAAGTTCCAGAGTCTAGGAGCCATGAATCATGTGTTTATGATAGACAAGCTATAGAATTACCAATGTAAGTGGCAACTACTGATGTTTGAGCTTGCAGGAAGGCCTTAAATTGAACAAATTGTTTGTATTCAGAGTCTAATAATACATCAAATTGAGAATTTTGATTGTTTGCCTCATTTTCATATTGTACAACATTTGTTAATTTATTCATTTCTTAGGGAATCCATGGAGAACGTAACAACGATCCTATATGCCTAAGCTTCTTGCAGTGGGTACAATAAAAATGATTACCACCACAACCTCCAATTCTATGACCACCTCTATTACCACGGCCTTCCCCTCGACCATAAGAACTAGTCTCTATGATCAATGTTGAAGTGTTTATAGAATCGTGAGTACTCAAAGGTGCACAGAGTAACCTTGAAATCAAACTCCTAATAGTAGGAACTTGTAAACTCAGAAGGATTTGATTATGCATAAAGTCATAGTTTGGATGAATTCCAAGGAGGATAAAAAGCATGCATAGTTGATCCAATTTGGTTTCTAATTCTTTAGTACTAGTCGTGACAATTAATTGTTTAATATCAGAAATGACTGCTTGAGCCTTTGTTAAATATGCAGATATATTATGGTCAAATTGCTTAAGATTTACTAAGTTGGTGGCTACACTGTACATCCTTTGAATGTTGTTGCTGTTGAGTTGTTTGACTTATTGTTAGAAAAGATAAGAAGTCTTTTATAGATAGAAATAGACACTCAATTCTAGAATAATAGATTGCCATAATAACATATACAATTGTGAATTAATTTTCTTTCTCAGAATCAGAAATATTTTCACTAGTTGTGATCAAGTGATCATTGGCTCCATTGCCCATAAACCATAGTTTGATAAGTCAACCCATGAAAGGTAATTGTTGCCATTTAATTTATCACTACATATAGTTTGTGTGCCAAAAAAAGAAAGAGAAAAGCTATTGGTAAGTTTTGGGATTTTGTTGGTTGTTTGAGGTATTATCTTTATTTCATCCTATAGACATTTTTTTTTTGCTAGAAACAAATTTTTTGAGGTGAGTAAAGGTGGGAAAATAGATTCCGATTGGTTTTGTGCTTCTGGTTCAGGTTTTGGGTTTCCTTTTTGTTTAAAAAAAATATTCTGGGTTTAAGTTGGTGTTTGGATAGGATTAATTTGATGGAGGGAAAAACAAGTGATTCTAGATAATTTTTAAGACTAATTTGTGATGGCTGAGAGTCAAAGTATCGGATAATTATTTGGGTAGGTCAAAAAATGGATAAATTGGAATCCTAAAATGAAAAGGCCCTCAATGTGAGGGCTCTATTACCAACTTGAAATTAGAGAATTTGTGAATGGCTTAAGAGAAGTCTCAGATAGAAACTTTTATTTATATTAAAAGATGTAAGTAACAAATAAAACTCTAATACATAGTCTAATAAAGAATAGATATAGATAATTACTATATAATCTAAAATAGATAAGTATCTATTTTATTTACCTAATTCTACAATTAGTATCCTAGCCCAGTAAGTCCTAGGTCTTGCCACTGTTCGCCTGACTCTTGAGCCAGAACTAATAAATAGTTTTTAAGACATGTTTTATTCATTCTTTTACTGTCTACCTTGAACATTTTGTATGTTACAATCCTAGTTCTTCATGTAAATTCTTTGTTGATAAAAAAAAAAGCTTTGTTATTAGCTATGTTACAAACTTGGTAGGCTTATGAATAAGCAGGAGAAATAAGACTATCATCTCTATGTTTCTGCTCCTCATAGAATAATTATAAGTAATTTGACGTATCATTCGATTGATTCTATGTTTCTGTTCTATTTGTTACATGATGCATCTATGCATCCAATTTATTTGTAAATGTCAAGTTAATTTCACCTCTTGGCAAGTTAGTGCTTAAATTGTTCACATAAATTATTCTTTATTTTTATTGGTAAGAATGCTTATTTTATAGTTTGATATGATGCCAGTGCGTATTTACTTCGTTACACCATAACCATATATGTTGTCTTACCTTTAGGAACTTGCTTCTAAAGCAAAGTCAATCTACTATGCTGGTTCAGTTTAGCTCAACCTCTCAGAAGTTTCAAAGGTACTGTTTAATTGCTATACAACTGTTATGCACTCTTCAGATAAAGTTTTAATTGTTATTTTTTCAATAATTTGCAAGAAGATTTGTCGGTAGCATTTGATAGAGAAATTGATTTCTCTCCATCTAATACCTTTGCTCCACAAAAAGGGATTGGCATTGCTGCTGATTCTGAAAGTCCTGGCCTCTCTGATATGCTTATACCACAAATGTCTTGTAACAAAAATCTGAAAATAATCAAGTCAAAGGTTGATTTATTTGAATCTCTGAAGTGATGCCATATTTTGGGAGCTTTTCATTGTATTACATGTGGCCATGATGTTTTATAAGCTCCAGTAACAAGTTATGAAAACTATCTACCTCCTTTTGTTATATGGTGTGCACTTCATAATATTGTTTAGGGACTCAAAATCTTTACTTACCACATTTAGGAGCTAAGGACCACATTTACTTCTAAAACATGAATTCAGAATCTGTGGATCACACATCCCAATAGTGAGACCGTCACAAGGCAATCATGGATTACCATATTTACTGGTTCTCTGGCATTCCAATTCTCTATAAATTGAAGCACACAAAAACCAAATTGAGGGAATGGGATAAAGAGTAGTTTGGCAAGATGCATGCTAAAATTAAAAAAAAAAACTTGAGGAATGCATTAAACAGTAGCAAATATTCCAAAGATCAGAAAATGGCCCAATGGAAAAGTAGCTCAGAACACAACTTGAACACCTTTTACATTGTCAACAAATCTCTTGGGCTCAAAATGCCAGACAAATGTGGCTTTTAAATGGAGATAGGAACGCTGCATATTTCCATACAATTGTTTCTAAAAGAACAACAAAGAGAAAAATAACAAGAATAATAGATACACAAGGAAATTAGGTTAAGAGCCAAGAGGGCATAGCTAAGTTGGCTGTAGATCATTTTAAGGATCTTTATTCTGCTCCAGAACTTCAAGATGCAAATCTACCATATATAACAGGATTGGATTTGCCTGTTCTTTCAAAAGATAATTAAAATCAGTTTAGCAGGCCCTTTTCCCCAATAGGAAATTAAACAGGCAATTCCTCAGGCAAGTTCAGATAATACACCTAGAATTGATGGCTTCACTGCTAGGTTTTACCAAACTTTCTATGACATAGTTGGCACAGATGTGACTAGCATGATACTATCCTTTATATGTTTAATTCCTAAAGGAGAGGTCCAGCAAAGCTTCAGTCACTTCAAGCCAATCTATTTACGTAATGTAGCCAACAAGTTCATCACTAAAGCCTTGGTCCTTAAACTATAACCTGTGTTAGATGAAGTTTCATCTCCATACCAAAATGCTTTTGTCACAGGAGAATGATTGCAGACAGCATTCTAATGGCTATAGAAATAATGCAATGCATGGCCAAATGCAAAAGCAAGAAGACATATTGGCCAGCCTTAAAAGTAAACTTTCATAAGGGCCTATGACTGCGCCTCCTAGCCTTTCATCAAGGCAGTCTTACAACATAAGTATTTTCGTACAATTTGGATTCAGATAATAATGCAATGTATTACTATTGTGTCCTACAAAGTAATCGCTAGTGGTGTTACCACAGAACATTTCATTCCTAGTCGTGGACTAGGATAAGGTAATCCACTTTCCCCCTACAAATTCATTCTAGGAGCTAATGTTCTTTCTTCAATGCTTCAGGCTGCGCAACAACAAAAGCACATTAGACAAACTATACCTTGTAGAAATGCCCAAGCACCAACCATTTGCCATATGTTGATGATCTGCTTTTATTCTTCAAAGCTGATGCTAAGAGTTGTCAATACATTAACAATGTCCTAAAAATTTTGCAGGCATCTCAGGACTTCATATGAGACCAAACAAATCTGCAGTTGATTTTAGTCATAACACACCTAGACAGATAAGAAAATTCTTTAGGAGTGGACGGGGAATCAAGGTGAAACAAAAGATGAGCAAATATTTAGGAACTTACATTAATGATACCAAGGTCAAAAAACTAATCAGCCAGGAGCTAATTTAGAAGTTAAATGAGTTGGCAGAATGGAAATCAAAGTTATTATCCTAAGCTACAAGACTTGTTCTCTGTAAAGCCATTCTGCAGTCAATACCAACCTATCAGATGGCAACCATGTTAATGCCTAAAAGGACCTTACATCAAATGGAAACATTACTAATGAATTCCTAGTTAGGGAAGTAATGCAAGTAAGCCAAAAATCAATCTTATGTCCAGGCAGAAACTTCAAAACCCTATAAGATCTGGGGGATTAGGACTACCAGACATGGAAGCTTTTGATAATGCAATTCTAGCAAGACAAATGTGGAGAATGGTTTCAAGGCCTCATTCACCTCTAGACAGGTTAATCATACATAAATATGGTAGAGGAGTGATGGAAAATACAACATAGTGGCACACAAATGGATCTTGGAGATGGAAGGCAATTAGAGAATTTGGAAACATTGTCACAGATAGGCTGAGATGGCCAGTAGGGGATGGAAATGACATAAAAATCACAAGTAAATATGGTTGGGAAAGCACTGGAACACTGCCATAGGAAATGTCAGTTGTTAAAGATTTAATGCAACCTGATACAGAAACATGGGATAGAATCAAAATTCTAGCTTTATATCAAAAGAGATGTTGCTGATAAAATTCTGGATACCCCTATCTCTGTAATGGGGGCCAAAGATTGGATAGTCTGGAGTCTGGACAGGGTCAACCACTGGTTCCTACACTGCAGGACAGGCTACCAGTTGATTTCTAATTCCCTTACGACACACCAGTGGGATGATTCTGCAAGGTAACAGCTGTGAAAATTACCTTTGCCTCTCAGAGTTTTGATTTTCCTATGGAAGCTATGCCATCCTAGTTTGCCTAAAGCCAAACTTCCAAATCACAAACAAATCTTAGTTCCCTTAACTTGTGAATTATGCCATCAGGAAGAAAAGGATGAAACTCATTTATTCCTGCAATGTAGTTTTGCTATAGCCATATGGTTCAGGACAAAACTCAATTCGGAGAAAACTACTTCAACCTCAAACTGTCAGAGAATGGATTAAATCATGTCTAAACCAGGACAAACTCACCCTCAAGTTCATAGAACTCACATGCTACATTGCTATCATTATGTATTCAATATGGTGTGCAAGGAACAAGGTGAGATTTGAACAACAAGGGGCTAATCCAGTCACTACTCTGACATTGATCAATTCATGGTCCAAAGGCTATACATATCAGAAAAATAACCAACTCTCGAGGAAGACTCATACAACAGTGCTTGCTTTTGTAGGAAATGAGGTGCTCATATTCTGACAATAAAAAAGAATGATAGATAATGGCAGGAAATTTTGGGAGAGCAGAGTCCTTGCTATTAAGAACAAATCTCTTGTAATGCAAGGAATATGTCGTCAAAAAGGACCAATAGATGTTTCTTCCAGGCTCCTGTGAGCTATTCACACCCTACTGCAATACAAAGGAGTGGAAAATCTTGGAAATTTTCACGTGCTGGCTCCAAGTCAATTCATGGACAATGTTATACTTTTACTACACTCAGCTCCTTTACACCTTCAGGTCATGTCAAAGGATATATAGGTCCGGCCAATATTGACAAAGACAGATAATAAAGCAAATGGCTAGCAAATTACCAGGCCTTCGGCTAGTGTAGGTAGATGGTTTTGTTTTTTTCAACTTAATTCTTTTCTTTAATCTGTTTTCAGTGTAAAAAAAAACAAAGTAGGATATACATATTTGAAATGAAGTTACATAATCGAGAATTAGCTATCGATAAAGTTATACATATCACATTATAAAAAATAGTAAGAGAATCATAATTTTGTTTTTTTTTTTAAAAAAAAGATATCAATTAATTTTAGATTGCACCAGCAAAACTACATATGAGTAATTAGCTTAACATTTGGGAATGAATTTAAAATTTGTGGTGAAACTCATCATATAGGTAGAGTTCTGGAAACAGGCCACAAGGTAATTTCTCTGCACTGATTGTAAATAGCCTACTCTTGACTCGATTTGAAAAGATGAACTAACAATACATCAAATAACAAAATGCAACAATAAAACTAGCACCATTAAAGAATTTGGAATTTTGTTTCTTATTCTCTTAGTTTATATATAGTAATTTTAGTTTTCTGTTGAAAAGAAATAGACAAGACTTTCCTGGATAGTTTAGGATTTAAGATTTAGCAACAAAATCATAATTTGATGTGTTACTTATATGTACTCCAACATTGCAGATGTTCCGTTATGAATATAATGACATTTAATATAACTATAAGGTAAGCCATGCATTAATTCCTACAAGATATGCATATGACTCATAATTTCATACAAGTTTATTATAAAATCATACAATAAAATTGATAGGCCCTCTGATAAATTTCTCTATTGCTATTAATTATACTCAACGAAGAGTTACTTCTAGCAAACAGAGGTAAGAATCTCGCTGGTTTCCTACAGAGCAATGCAAAATAACAACAACAGAAAAGAAAACTATAGAAACTTACACAGAAACTGACGCAATCTCCTACCAGCACCTTAGCAATTCGAGAGGCTAAGACCCTCATTCAGATCTTCACACATCACCCATAATCGTTCCTTTCCCTAACCTATAACCTCCCATGCTACACTCCCTAGTAAATTATGGGATGGAATTCATGCTTAGGCCTATTTGGCCTATAACGCCTCCTCTCATACACCCTAGTCACCTTGGGCTTGTTGGGTTGCAGCCCAACATTGCCCTCCCCTACAAGCTTCGCCTTGCCCTCAAGGGGAAAAGTAGAAAATTATTGCTGTAGGAGTGGCACTGATTCCCATGTGTTTTCACATTCCAATAGGTTTTGCCATTTAATTAGAGCTTCCATTTGACCTTCTCTCAGCTATCTTAATTGTCTTACATCTTTTCGAATGATGGATAGCTCTAGATTCTCTGTAAAGGTAGGAGGGATCTATTGTATAGGAGTGGAAGGTGTTTGTTAAGTGTGTGAGTTTTAAAATGAAATTGTCACTCAAAATTACGCAAGTGCACGTAGTCAATTGTGTAATATAGAGTGAGTGAGTATC
>JANHAO010028066.1:0-10698 GCA_026873985.1 Saraca asoca
TAAATTTCTCTAATTCTCAATTTTATAATTTGTTATATCTTTTTACATGTCATATGTTTAGGATTAGATTATTTCTTATTGAATTATTTCTAGCAAGTTACACTGCAGGCTTGTCTTCCATATTGACTTTGGATCAATTGTAACCCAGCTACCCAACAGCGTGAATGATCAACAAAGAAACGGTGACAATATTGGATATCCGTCCGCTTCCTTTGTATTGGATTTGTTAGTCAACAACTTGAAGTTCGACAAATCGAAGCTGAAGGAATTTAGTTTTCTTGAAGATTATGGTGAGGCTTTAGACAAAGGAACTCGAAATGGTGGTGTTGCTGCTATCTTTGAAGAAACACCATACCTGAAAGTCTTCCTCAAGAAATTTGGTTCCAAATACTATAGGATGATCGGACCTCGTTGCCGCACCAGCGGATTTGGATTTGTAAATATTTTCTCTGCCCCCTTTTAGCCCTTTTATATAAATCTGGCAAGTTGTTGAATTTATTTAATGCTTTTGCTCTTATTTGCATCTCCTTTTCACAATTATAGGTATAACAAAATTTATTTTTTAACATGTGAAATAAATTTAATTTTAATTATACTATATATAATAATAAAAGAAATTATGAAATTAGAGTAATATAATTAACATCTCCCGACATTTGACATGGTCTAATGATTTTATATAAATTAAAATTTTTTGCGATATATATAAAAAGAATATGCGTATATCATCAATATGTGTATGTGTGAACCATCGTGACATGATTAGATCATGTGAAATATATTAATTTAGAATTGACCTTTGTTATAATTTCATCTGTTTAAAAACGTAGTCATGCATTCCTTTAAAATATTGAAGACTTGCCCTTTATATAATACTGACATTTTGTATGCTTTAATGCACTATTTGCAGGCATTTCCGAAAGGTTCTAACCTAACCTCCTACTTTTCAAGAGCCATGCTAAACGTAACTCAACAACGTGATGCAATGGACCAGATTGAACGGAAATATTTTGGTAGCAGCAATGATGATAACATAACACGTCGGCTGACAATCCCTACCTTACAACTCATGGCTTTGCAGGATTGTTTATGATCACTGGATCTTTTACCTTGTTAGCTTTGCTAACATCTGAAAGTCGCATTTCGAAAAAACATGTAAGACTGGCCAAAACTTAAAGCCAAAAATACTTGTTCTTCTATCTACGTTTCAAGAAAACTAATCAATCAACAGCGGGTACTTCTTCAAGTGGAGAGGATGTTGGTTCAAAGTCGTGTGAGGAAAATGACATTAACCTGAAAAGGCACAATCTCCATGCAGCCTGGTGTAACACTTTAATAAATGACTTAAGCTACTAGCTAGTTTATAAAAATTGTGTGGCGGAAGTATATAATTTATTGATTAAAAATACATTTTATTGCTGGGAAATTTCGAAATCTGGTGGATTATAGTCAATATTTTAAATTTATGTTATGGGCCAAAGTATAATTTTTCCCTTTTTATTTTATTTTTCTTTTTTTTTCCCTTTTCTTTCTTTCTCAGCGCTAACCCCCTTCTTTTTCTCTATTTCTTGAAAGCCCTCTCCTGCACCAGCCTCCCTTTCTTCTTCTTTCCTCTATCATTCCGACAAGCTGGTGCTCCTTTCTTCTTCTTTTCATTTCTCTAGCTTCCTCTCCTCTGACCAGCTCAGTAGATAGATTGTTAGCTACTTCGTCCTCCTCTGTCCAATGTTCTCTAGTTCGGCAATGAGCTGGCTTTTCCGATGACTCCTTCCTCAGTAGCTCTCCGATCAGTTTGCTGCTTATTCAACCTGTTTGTCGGCATTGGAACTGCTGGGATGAAGTATTGTGTTCAACCCGTATTACCTTGTAGCTCCTCCATTCGACAGCCCCTTTTTTTGGCAAAGTCAGCTTTTCTGGCCAGAGCCATTAGCACTAGCATCTTCTTTCTGTGGACCCAAAAATAATGATCTTTCCCTTCAGATCGTTTGATCTAGATTGGATTCTTATTATAAATCAGCGGAAGTCTTTTAACAAAATATCAGAGTATCTTATTGGATAATCAAGATTCAATTGCAGTCATTGATTAAATGTAACATAGAATTCAATAATAGACTGTAATCAATTAAATTAGAATAACAGTTAAAGCAGAATCATAGAGAATTATAAATGCAAAAAGATAAATGTGTGTAGAAATAATAAAGAACTCAAGATTTTAAAAGTGGTTCAACTTCAATTGAAACTATAATTCAAGTCTATATCCACTAGATCAATTCCCAATTGGATGACCACTTTTATTACTAACGACAAGAATTAATCGGACTCTTGTACACCAGTTTACACACAAGACTTTCTAGGCCTCTTGCTAACTTATTACATCCCAAGAGTTTGACCAAGCTGTTGCTAACCTATTACACAAGAATTGACTGGACTTTTGCCTACCTAAGATACAAAAATTCTTTTATTTCCTACAAACTATGATCAACCTCATAATCTAGGAAATACTCCAAGAATTTTTTACAACTTCAACTAGTTATGATCAACCTCACAACTAAAGGAGATGCAAAGGGAAGATCAACCTCTCCCTTTGTATCTCAGATTCTTTTGAACCTAGAAATCTAAAAACTCAATCAAGAATAGAGTTAGAAATACAATACCGTAAATTTAGTTGAAAATCTCAATTATCTAGAGTGTGTTCTTCACTAATTTGCTCCAAGAATGATTGAATAGATGAAATCCAATGAGGTAGTGATAGATCAGTTTTGAGCTCTGAGCTTTCTCTATTTTTTGCACTAAATGATATGATAATTGTTGTGTTTGAAATTAGGCTTGAGGTATTTATAGTGTGTTGTAACTAACATTTGAAAAATAACTAACTTTCATCCTGTGAATCAATTCAGAGTGGTTATCAACTAATGAATCGATTTGTGAATTTATTCACCTATGAAGATTATCAAGAACTTCAAGACCAAATCAATGCATGGATCGATTTATACTATAATGTAAAAAGTCATGAATTACCTAATTGATTCAAAAATATTCCAAACTTCAGTAAAAAAAAAAATTTCACAACATTTGTTCATGAATCAATTTGTGAATCGATTCAAGTTTATTCCACAAATTTTTCAGTATGAATTGATTTGTGTTTTCTAGTATGAATGAACTCATGAATTGATTCATATAGTGAAAAATAGTTTTTATAAAGGTTTCACTTGTGAAAGAATATTTGAAAAAACTTAGTTTTCAAATAAAATTTTAACCTCATTTCAAATAATTTATTTGTACCTTCATTTAACTAGTTTAAGAAACTTGGTTAGATTAAATCGGATTAGAATGCACTTACAAAAGATCCTAATAAAATCAGTAAAAAAATTCTATGTCTAAAGTGGATCTCATGAATATCTTTGATTAGCTTAGAATTTGTAAACATTTAACAAATAATAAACAGTTAAACATATTATGATTTGAATCAATACTATTTTTCAACATCAAAACTAAAGAATGTACGTTAGCAAGGCTAACAATCTCCTTAGTAAGGTTAACACCTTTATTCTCCTCTATCTTTTCCTTTTCAGGTTGTGAAAGCTGGCCCCAATTAGCTTCTTTCTTTTCCAACCAATTCTGCTTTTCTCCAGCTCAGTTGTAACTCTGGCCACTCTGAATCCTTCTAGCTCGATGCCATGCTCCTCCTTTAGTCACTGTCGATCAACTATGGTAGCTATTCTACTCCAGCTCACCTTCTTTTTTGGTTGTTCCACTCCCTTCGACAACTAGTGTTTTTCAGTCAATCTGCTTGCCAACACCATCGTGGTGTGCAAGTAATCAATCCTTCCTTGCTAATGACAATTATTGTTTCACCTTCCTTAACTAGCCTCCCTTCTTGCCAAAACAATGCAGCCATGACTCCATTTTCTATCCAGCTACTATTGTTGTTCCACTTGCCAATAGTGACTAGCCATTCCTCACCCTTCAATTATCGACGGCTTCATTCTACCTTCTCTGTGCCTATCTAGTAGAGTACTCAAACCCTAGTCTATTACTAGATAATGAGTACCTTGTAATCCTTTCTTAACATCAAAATTTCTTTTGCATTTAAAATGTGTCATTTTACTTAGAAATTGATGCTAGAAAGTTTTGATAGGTGTTGGCTATTAGCTTATTGATTTAGTGTGATTCAAGAAAAAGATATCATAGGTTATCTTGCTATTAGAGGTGAGTAGATAATCCTACTCTTTTGTGAATCCCTTCTTACACAAATCAATTTTGTTACATGGAACATTTCAATTTCTAAGTAACTAGAATATTGATGGTAGCTTGTCTTGGAATTTTTAATCATATGTTGTATATATATATATATATGAAAATGAAATACTATACTATACTTATTCATTTTACATTAATTACTACTTGTAGAACTAGTGATTGTATCATGTCAAGATATTAGATTTCTGATATTTTTGAATTGTATGCTACATAAAACGAAGGACAATATTTTTTGATCATTGAATTCATAAATTGATTGGAGCTTGCCTACTATTTTTGGATATGTCTAGTAATATAATATATTTTGGTTGATTACTTGTTTTTGAAAACTTGAATCCATTGGAAATTCCTTTAGAGAACTTCCAAGTGCACTTGTAATTAAAATTATATCTGTTGGAGGAATAGGGGGAGTATATGTAATAGGAGTATAAGGTGGATGACGATGACTAATGTCTATTAGGTATGTGTTATGGGCATTTTCTGGTCTCACACAAATGGGCTGGCAAAGGCCCAATGAAAAATGAGACCAACTGGAGGAGGCCCAAAACTTTTAAAGACTAGGATCACCTGACAAAGGTGCCAGCTCACTAGCCAAAAGCTAGGGATACAATATGAGGCCAAGGCAGAAGTCTAGGCTCACCAGAAGAGTCCTAGCTCACGTAGCCAATAGTTTGCCTAGTGTGAGCTTGCTTCACCGAATGTGAAGTGATGACCCCAAGATGAGTGCCCCATCTCATAGAATGTATCATCTTGCCCATCTAAAGGCCCCGCTAAGATTGAGCATGAGGCAAGTATCTACTTAGACAACTTACAAAGCTAACCTATGAAAAGTAGCTAGAGGGACCCACTCATAGGGGGCAATTTGTAGAAGTCAAATTGTAGAGGTTTATATTGTCTTATCCATTTAATATTTGATGTAACATATTTACAACTTGTAGAAATTACATCTATAACCTCCCAACCTCTATAAGAGGAGAGGGAGGTCATTGTAAATGAGAGAGCAAGAAGAGAATATAGGTAGAGACTCTGCCAAAACAATGACAAAGCAATGGTATTATAACTCTGTTGAATTACATAGAGAAACCATCACATTACAGCAAAATAAAACCACTGTAGACATAGAGGCCATACTGGCTTTAGCTGAACCATGATAAAAAGCTCCTGTATTCATTGTTCTTCCTCCTTCTTACTCTCTTTCTTGTTAAAACTTGTATTTTCAACTTGTAGTTTGGGGTGTTAGAGAACTATTTGGCTTGACTAAGATTTGGGTTTACTAAACCAAATTTTATCGTCAACATTTTGGCACTAGAGCAAAGGGCCCCCAACTACATCTTTTCTCTTCGATTCACTATTCAGCTACAATGGCAAGGGGAAGAACCACCACGAGCACTGGTGCTATTGCTGGTGAACCTGATGACCTTGTAGAGCAACAAGGCTTACCACTAAGGGGCCCTATCTTCCCTACTACGAGTGCCTTTGTTGCCCTCGCAGTAGGTACTGATGCTGGCATGGTGCCAACAACCCCTCACTAGCCTATTGCTTTTGAGAATGACAAAGTTCATGCATGGCATCAGTGTTAGGAGGCACTTGGAAATGCAGTAAACAAGTTAGCTGATGCACAAGCCCAAGGCATGCAAAGACAAATTGAGCCCATGGTCCCTAGAGGAGAACCTCAATAGTCGGGCGTGTAACAAGTGAAGTCCCATAGAAGGGATCGTCTACGAGTTGGATTCGTCCACTCACACGATTCATGGTTGAGGTTAGAGGTCCATCAAGCTCACAAGGGTAGTCATGGAGATGATCAACAACATGAGAGCTCGTGTCAAAAAGGAAGAGAGAGCCAGGTCAAACATAAAGCCTCATATCGTTGTTCCTATGACTGGGAGGATTTTAGGAACCATCAATCCTCTAGCCATCAGTCTAAGGCACAAGGCCCTATAATCAAAGAGTTACTCCAAAGGATCCAACAACTTAAAAAGTGACATGCAGCTCAGGACCAACAAGACCATTACAAGGAAAGGACCCCATTCCTTAAAGAAATTCAAATAGAGCCTCTTCCTCACGAATTTAAGGTCCCCAATATCCCCCAATACAATGGGAACAACGACCCATATGACCACCTTGATGCATTCAATCTCCAGATAGATCTTTAAATAACCAGCTCACTGGTCAAATGTCATGTATTCCCAACCACCCTCAGAGAAATACTACGGGTATGGCTCAACAATCTTCTAACTCGCAGCATTCATAGTTGGGAAGACTACTAAGCAAATTCCTCAAACAATATAAGGCATTGAATGGTGGCTCGCATCGACTTGTCATCTCCAATAGTCTTCTAATGGATAAATGAGTCATTAAAAGATTACATCACCAAGTTCAGACATGAAGTCAATAACGTAGAAAATCCCTTAGATGAAAGTATCCTCACCACGATCTTAACTAGGCTTTGCAAAGATGGGAAACTATATGAGGGGATATACTTGTCCCTAGTGAAGGACTTAGGTGAAATTTATGAGTGAGCCACCAAGGAAATCAGGTGGGAAGAAACCTTTGGCCCAAAGAGGTCCAGATACAAGGATGAGGTAAATGGCTCTGGTTAGGAGAATGAAGATGAAGACATCCAGAACGACTCTGATAATCAACCTATGAAGAAGTTCAAAAGTGAACGACCTTAACACCAAGGTTGCCATGATGGATATAGCACTCTATCTAATACTCAGGAGTGCATTTTCATGACTGAAAAAGATAGAGAAGACTTTGAGGAAGCCCCAACCTTTAAAACTCATAACAAGCTAGATGTAATAGAGATCAATTCTATGCCTACCATGCCGAGGTTATGCACAATATGTCAGAATGTTAGGTGCTCAAGGGTGCCATCAAAGCCTCAGTAAGAAGGAACACTCAAGTTGCTATGTAGTGCAACCAGCAACTTAAAGACCTCAATAGCTCTAGTGTCCACGATAGTAGTAGCTTTAGCATCTTTTAATTTTCTCTGTAATATTATTTGGATGTAAATAAAACATCCCAATTTGTCTTTAGAATCTAATGTTAGATATTTTCTAAACAAATTTTCATGAAAATCCAAGCACAGGCTCGCTTGGTAATCTCACACTGTGTACTATTTATCCTGAAGCTCCTATACTAAAAGTAGAATTTCACTTAATATAGGAAGGGCACAAGATCACCCCTAATCTAGCATAAGATTGCCAGCTGTTCGGGTACAAGATCACCCCTAATCTGGCATAAGATAGCTAGCCATCTGAGCACAAGATTGCCCCCAATTTGGGACAAGATCACTAATAATTTGGCATAAGATCGCTAGCCATCCAAGCATAAGATTAACCCTAATCTGGCACAAGATTGCTAGTAATTTGGCACAAGATCGCGAGCCATCCAGGAACAAGATCTTCCCCATCCTAGCACAAGACTGCCAACTATTTAGGCACAAGATTGCCTTTATACATGCATAAGATTGACTTTCTTAGGCACCATATGTGTGCGGCTACTTACTAGTTTTCCAACTAAGTCACAGCTCTTATGTGACCTATTATTTGTAGCTCTCATGCAACTTATTGTTCGCTGCTCTCATGCAACCTATTATTCACAGCTCTCATGTGGCTTATTGTTTGCAGCTCTCATGTAACCTATTATTCACAACTCTGACACAAACTATTGCTCGTAGCTCTTATGGGCCCCATGCTGAAAGGTACATCCATGTGACCTATCTAGATACTCAATCTCACACTAACTTAGGCGTTCAAGTGCTCTAGTGCTCAAATTTGGCACCCTCAGAGGTGGACTAATGTGATTGATTAGTCACTCAATGAGGCACATATCTTTTTAAGTCATGATTTATTAACTCAAGTCCATTTATATAACTTTTTCTCTATTATTCGAGATCAATTGACCTATCTGGCATTCATTTATCCAATGATTGTTAAGTTGTGATTTGCAGAAATCCATTTATGACAATATGCATAGTCTTTTACAGAACATCCAATGTAATGCAAAGGAAAATGGAAACATTCATTTGATGCCTCCTTCAGTGAGGTAAATTCTTAAAGTTTTAGACCAAATGCAAAGTTTAAAAATGAAATGTAAAATCTCAAGATCAAATCCTAGGGAGCTTGATCTCTAGGGGTTGAGCTCTGATGGGGGGCAAGCTATTTATCTTTCGTTTGATTAACAAGGGTTTTTGCAACCTACAAGCTATTTTATTTTTGAATTGCACCTTCGGCAGGTGAGGCTCCGCTTGCAGACTTTGCACCTTTATGGAAGGATTTGGCTTTACCAGCCTTCTTCTTGAAGCCCTTAATAGCCTTGAGGGACTTCTATCAAAAAATTGAAAAGTCCATATCTGGGTGCTGCTCCCATAGAGTGTATAGGAAAGAGGATAGAGTCTTAGATTCTACTTCTTTTGCTACCTTCGCCACCAACTCGATAATCTTTGCCTTGACCTAAGTAACCCCCTCCCTTGCTTTTGAGTGACCTCCTTCTTGGTTACTTCTAATTCCTTCTTAGTAGCCTTAGCCCACTGTGCAATAGCTTTAATTCACTACATCATCGCATTAACACCCTGAAGTGTCACATCCAAGTCATTTTTCGTCCTTGATAGTTCCTCAATAGCTTTGTTAAGATCGACTGTGACAATCTCATAACTTGCTGCTTCATGAGAGTGAGCTTCCTTAGCCTCTCTTTTAGCAACCTCAACATTCAATGCTCTATCCGCCAGCTCCAGCACCCTAGTGATTGTAGTGGCTAAGTCATTTATGGGCTTGGCATTCTTTTCCTCCCAAGCCTAGAGTGTCGTCCCCATCTTCATTATTCCTAATAGACTTTGGAAAATCAAATGGGTCAAGTTAGATCATGAAGGAGCAAAATAATCAGGGTGAAAGGACGCTACTTACCAATAAGCCTTGATAAGCAATATAGCACATCAGCCCTTTGCTTGAGATCTTATCTGTTTCCAACACTTAGGGGTTGGTGCGAGGTCCCAAGATCTCCTCTACATTCTCCTAGATGAAATTGAAATACCCTCGTGTGTTTCGACCAAGGCTTGGATAAAGCTCCTCAGCCATAACTGTGTGAGCCATCCATTTTGAAGAAGTGGTGGCCTTCTTCCCCTTGTTTACTTTTTGCCTCTTAGCAAAGGGCTCAGATGCAACTGTGACCTTGACCACCTCTATCACCTCAGGATGCGAGGTGGGAGTTAACTCCTGACATCCTGAGTAGGCACTATAGTCAGTGTAGAAGGAGACTAATTTAAAATAGTGGGGGTTGCCACAGCATTAGGACTTGGCAAGGTCATGGTGACCTCAAGTTCTTCAGACTCATTAGAAGGTGGACTTTGAAGAAGGAGCTTCACCATTTTCTCATAACCTTCAAAACGTGTTGGATCAATTTCGCTTACTTGGCAAGCTCTAATCTTTCTAGTGAGTTTGATGTTCAATGCTGGAATGAGCTTATAGGATCAAAGGAGGTCATCATAAAATTTGAAATTGTTTTTTACGTCATTAATAGCAAGAAACTGGTGTAACACTTTAGCCTCCTCAGATTCAAGTACTAGCTTCTCCTTACCAGCCTCGATTGTAAAAATAAGACAAAATGTTAGAAACAAAAACATGAATTCATAGTTGTTTGCATGACCTTGGCTCACTTACCGAGCATTAGAACAAAATCAAAGTTATAAAGAGGACGCAAAGATGGGCACGAAACATAGAACTAGTGAGTCTTTTGATTTATCCTTGTCATCCCTTTGAGGTAAAACCCTCTTCAAATCAGAATGCCGAGTTGAGAGGTAGTAGATCCCATCTGGGGAGCTCATACTCTTAGTGCTATAAAGATGGCACAAAACTGTTGCAGAGGATGGCAAAAGATTGCTTCTCAAGTACAAGAGTGCAAGAGAAGTGAGTTGGGAATAGGAGTTCGGGGTCAACTGAAAGGGATAAAGCTTCAATTTGTTCCACTAATCAATAATATATGGATGAGTTAGAAATCTGAGCCCAGCATCGTGATATTGGGTATGACAATAATGAACCCTTGAGGTGGATAGGCCACATGGTCATCAGGGGAAGGTGCCATAAGATGATAACCTTTGCAGATACGGTAGCATTCAACTATGTTTTTGAGCTCATCCAGTTTTGTGGTTGAAGGGTAATGCTTAAATGCTGAACAATCTAAAGGCCTCTTAGCAACCTGTTGCCCCTCCCTGAGATCTGGTCAAAAAATAGATTCCTCAGTGACCTCATCGCTTCTGAAGGTCACTTTAGCTAGGATGAATGCCAACTCCTCATTTCAAGCTAGGGAATCAGGCTTATTGTTACCCCTATATGGTGACTCTGGCATATATGAGCTACTGATAACTCTATGAAAATAGAGTTATCTTAATGTTCCTAGACTTAAATTATTAAGGTATAAGAGTGATTCTTTGTAAATAAG